>AWVV02006341.1:0-103781 GCA_000500205.2 Phytophthora lateralis | reverse complement strand
CCACGCTTTCTTTGGCCACGGAGGGGAGGACGGTACCTCGAATGAATACTCAATAATGCAATGGCCAAATTCTTGGCGGTACACCTCAAACGAGGGCAGCATTTTCTCCGACCAATCTCTTTCAGCGATCGAGGTTTCAAAGCAAAACTCGAGATTTTGGAGCTCCTCTTTCGACCTTTCCACCTGAGCAGCATATGTCTTAAGCCTCCGGATGGACTGGGTAGTATGTCCTAGGCACGCCCCCCACGCCGTCTTTGGCCAGGCATCCTCGCTCGGGACGACGAAAACGAACGGAACGTCCGTGTGACCATAGACCTCGGAAAAACGGCGCAATGCCGGCATGATAATTGTGTCCCAATTGTGCTGACGCACATCTCGAGCAAAGTCTAAATCCACCAACTCGCTCGTCATCTTGGACGAAAATGACCCCTCGTCGGTGTTAAGCTTGTATCGCATATGACGGACAGCATGCCCCAATTTGTACCCCCACATCAAGGATGGCCAGGTGGCATCATCCGACGGGATCACAAAACGGGATGGCACCAACACGTCTCCGTTCTTGGCCTTGTACGTCCGCAGTGCCGCCAGCATCTTCTTCTCCCACGCTCTTGTTTTCCCGTGCACATTATCGCCTCCCCTCTGTGAGCTGAAGCACCGCAGAGTCCGTGCCAACCGCACTCGCTGCCACAGCATCGTCAGACCCAAGCCTCCCACGCGCAAGTGCCAGACGAGCACCTCACATAAGGTTTTATTGCTCGCGGAAAAACAGCGAGCACACTTTTTGAGGTTTTATTCCTCGCTCCGTCTAAGTACGAGAGGCAATCTTTGGTGCTCGCGAGAATTTGCTCGGTCCGTGCTCCTTTCTATTAGCGCCGTAAACTACGGCGACCTTCCGCAGTCGCGAAAAATACTCAGATCGCCCCAGTCCAAGCTCGCGCAGCATCGAGCATTGCGTGCAGTACCGCGAGCCCGAGTCCAAGGCGGAGACCAGCATCAAGTGGAGCCGCCGCGAGCTCCCACGCCAAGTCCAGGGTAGAGAGAGATCAGCACCCCGTGCAGCTGCCTCCGAGCTCCCCGTCCAATCTTGAGGCCAGCACCGAGTGGTACCGCCATCACCGAGCTCCAGTCCAAGGCCGAGCCCAGCACCCAGTCCACAAGCTCCAAGTTCAGAGTCGGCGCCAGCATCGAGCGGAGCCCCCGCCACTGCAGTCTAATCCAAGGATGGCCACTATCTAGTCTGCCACCACGAGTTCGAGTCCAAGGCGGAAACTAGCACTAAGTGTAGCCGCTGCCACCCCAGAGCCGAGGCTCAGACGCAATGTCCACAATGTCGTCCGCACCAGCAGCAGTCAGACAAGCGATCGAGAACTGGGCTGAGATCCGCCCCTTCAGACGGATACCTGCGCTACCTGGTGAGATGTCTTTCATTTTTGACTGGGGTGTGCTTGTCGAGTACGACGAGGGCAACAAAACGAAGGTCGAATTCATCTGCATGGCAATCCAGAGATGACTGAATTAATTACGCAGTTAACTACAACCATCTACCAAGTACGCACGGTCGAAGTAACGGGTGATCTCTTCGAAGCATTATGCAACTCGAGGATCGAGACCTCCACGACGCGCTTGCTGAACTGTTCCTCCGTCCCATTTCTGAGTATTACCAACGCTATCCGACGAGGTCTGGAAAAGTGGCCGGTGTTTGAAGAATGGTTTGCAGAGCGCGCGCGGAAGGCAGTGCGAGATAAATACGCCCACCTGTGTTCCCGCTTGCTGATCGCGAAACGACTTACGTCACGTGCTGTCCGTCCTGTATCCTGTAGCAGAGCTTGAACGGACATGCCAAGCTGAGGCATCTAATAAAGTGGACGTGCTGATGATGCTATACAAACATCGATTGACTGACCTAAACAACGAAAAACCTGTTCGACGCCACCTCAGCACCGACAAGAACCCTCGTTGGATTGAACTGAACGAACTCACACCACTTGCGAAGTCTACCCGCCTACTACTCTATGATGCGTTTGATGAATGCTTCTTCAGCCGCTACTACGACGACACCAAAATGGCACTAACTTTGTATGTATTTGAGATGCAGCAGAAACTGCATCCCATTTTCAAAAGCCCGAGATCGAACTTAAATGCCGTCGTTCTGCTGGTCTGCAATCATCAAGGGTTTGGAATACGTGAGGCCTGAGATAAGAGGGACAAAGTGCATGAGCATATTTGCGATCAGCTACGCACCTTGCTAAACACTGTTGCGGATCCACGTGATGCAGTCGAGCCATCTCCGGCAAGTCCCACTCCATTTTATAGTGAGCTCGAGGCGATGTTTCCCCTCCCCCGCGCAGATCAGCGGCCACCACTGTGAATCAAATGCAGCGACGCGTGGAAGAAGAACTGGATCGCTGGAAAGACCACCCAATGGAGGTGGAACGGTCGGAGTCAGGAGCACCTGAATCGGTTCTGTCATTCTGGCGGTAAGTTGAGTACCGCAACTACTACATCTTCCTACCGCGAACAGTGAAAGTGCTCTTCGCCATCCGTGCATCTTCATGCCAGATTGAGCGGGACTTCAGCGTTAGTGGGAGCATGGTTACGTCACAACGTACCAGTTTGTCGTAACACAACATCGACATGGCCACGTTCCTGAACCACAACGACGAATTTGTGGATCTACTGCAGTGTGAGGCGATCAAAAAGGGGAAACACTGCGAGCACACGCCCTCCTGCCTTACGTACCCACTGAATCTGGATTGGGACATGGAAGGGATTTCTCTGATGAAATCTTGGCTGGCTTCATGTCGAGCACGAGTTTCAGCTTGAACGAGGAGGAGAAAGAGAACTCGTATTTTTACGTTCACTGTAGTTAATACATGTTGGTTGTTTGATCATATGATTTTTTGTTCACGTTGCATTCGTCTTGTCCTCGTCTCCGTCCCGCTTGCCACAACCACCTCGGCAACTATGGTCTATATGTCACGGTGGGATTCTCACTACAGGCACCGCGATAACAGCCTCCCTGCTTGAGTGCAGGGACGTCTTCTTCGACGATGGTCTGACGACGACCTCCATCCCCAGCTCGCCATCTCCGCAGACTCGGCAACATTTCCACGGTGAGCTTCTCCAGCGGTATTCAGGACTTCGGCAGTCTCTCCCACTGCGGCAGCCACCTCCACCGCGACCACCACAACGATCGTTTTTGCGGAGTTAACCACGTGCACCCTTCACAGCCTGCAGTCTCCTTCACTGTGAGCTCCTCAACGGCTTCAGCTTAATCCACCAGGGCACTTCGACAGAATCCGGCTTGGCTTCAGCGACGTCTTTGTTGAAGACGGTGACCTCCACCGTAGTAGGTTAAACATTCGACCTGCACCGCTGCGCAGCAGCCTCAGCTCTCTTTGCCACTTCTTGCTGAAGACCAGAGATGGTCGCTTGACGATCCATAATGTGGTGCGGGCCCCAACGACCGCCATTGCGGCCGCCACCGCTGCGACCGCCACCGCTGCGACCGCCACGAACACGCTGCGATGGCGTTGCACGACCTTGCACTACCGGTGGAGATGCATGGTGGTTGTATTTGTTCCCTAAAACGCTCGCCATCTTGAAGCAGTGGTCCTCTTACATGCACTACGGGTGAAGGTATCGGTGGTGTGCTTGCGGCTTGAGACCTAATGAGGGCGTCTCCCATTCGCTGCTGTGCGTAGCGATTTTCTTCCGACAATTCATCGTCATTTTCATCTCCATCATCTTCACTAATGCTGCCACGATTTTCAATCTGTGTCTTGGCCTGCTCCTTTGTCTGCACGTAGCGAATGACAGCACCACGAATGCGGTCAATTATCGCCTTCACGCTTCTCTCCACTGATCGCTTTATTTCGGCCGAGAGATCGGCGGCTGCAGGATCTTGCAGACGCTCTGTAACCACCTCTGTCACACCATGATTTAATTCAACCTCTTTCGCTTGCAATTCGGCTTCACGTGCGTGCTCCACGGCCTGCAATTGACGCAATTCCGTTTCCTTGGCTTGCAATTCAGCTTGTCGCTCGCGTTCCACGACCTGGAGTTGGCGCCATTCGACTTAGCGCTTGCGTTCCAACGACCTGGGATTGGCGCTGCAAAGTAGCCATGCGCTCGTCCACCTTCTTTCGCACAAGTTTTTTTGCGTTGTCACTGCAAAGTCCCTCACCTGCTGACTCTTGCTTTATTTGAGCACGATCGCAGTACTGCTGGAACAGATCCCGCAGAATGGAAGTTGCGTCCGCTTGGCGTTGAATTTGAAGATGCATAACGGACTGGACGGACGTCAGTGCTCTCTGCATTTCTGCCTCGATACGTCGCTCTGAGTTTTTTATTTTTGCCTCAGCCGCCACTAGATGCTAGACAGCATCGAGTGCTGACTCGCCAGTCGAGGCCGCCGCGCTTGAACACACTTCTTGCGTCAGTTCATCGCGCACGACTTGTAAACCCCTTTCTAGCGATTGTTCCACGTGGGTGTTTATGCCTGTCGTGGACTTCTCCACAAGCTTAAGAACGAGCTCGACAGTTTTCTCGGAAGCGGCTGCCGTACCGCCGTTTGCTCCTCGATGAGCTGGTGGATCCGAGATGTCAGTGTCTGGAACCCGTCGTCAATTTAGGCGTCCAGCTGAGTCTCCAGTCAATTGACTCCGTTCACTTGGGAGGTTATTAGCGCCTGGGACTCACACTGTACTTCGCGCAGCGCATTGAAGAGCTACCCCGTCACAGACTTTTCGATCTGCTCTCCAGCTTGCGCCTGCATCGCCATAAACTGTTCACCGATGGTCGATTGAGTCGCCACCAGCTCTTCCTGGAACCGACCAGCTATTGCAAGCTGCTGATCCGTCAGCTGCTTGATGCCGGTCTCGGTCGAGGCCTAAATGGCCATTAGAGCGGTGCTTTGAGCATTACTTTACCCTTCTTGCTGGGACTGCAGCATCGCATGCCCCTCAGCAAGAGATCGCGCTTGGGCGAGAAAGAATTCCGCCAGTTTCTCGAGGTGTTTCTCAACACCAGAGACAATGTTCGCCCCGATTTCTCGGTCACCACAAACGCCGCCGCGGTGTCGCGACTTGGCCCATCGGTCATGTCTTCAGTCTCGGACTCGTCAGTCTCATCAGGGTACTCGGCGTCGGCGCTTGGCCGGTCGTACATGTCTTCAACGTGAACGTCTTCGTCGCCTCGCGCAGCTTGAGCTTCCGTTTCTGCTTTCGCCTGCGCCCGGGTCAGTACCATGACGTCGGGAGCGGGGACTTGCTGTGGCGGACAGACTTGCTGGAAGGCGGGATTATATTTTACTTACGCCTCCAGAAGATCGTCGCTGAATAACGGCCAATTAAAAAATGGCATTTTACACCCAATTGAAGCGCCGGAGAATGATCAAATGCACCTGATATTCTCGTGCCCCAAAAGAAGAAAAAAAGGTGATCAGTGAGAAAACCTTGCGAGCACTGCTCGTAATGTTTTATTGCTCGCGGAAAAACTTCACAAGTCGTGCTCGTCATTTGCTCGTGGGAGGCTTGGTCAACACGTTGTGTGGGTTACTTCGTACCCTAACCTGGGATACTGTGAGACGCACATACAAATCCGCAAACACTACTCAACATCTTGGTCCGATGGCCATCGCAGCGTGGATGCAAGAGCTTGGATTCAAACGTTCACCTCCACTAAGTATTAATGAGCACTGACATGTTGCCTTCAGCGACATACAACTCCCCTCATATCCGCGTGAACACGTATTCTATGTCGCAGGCCTCTTCAACCATTTTTTCACCACACCTCTCACATCCTATACATAAGATATACACAACAGTTCTCTCCAGTTGAAGCTGGAGAGAAGTGCTCAGAAGACGCAATATCCGCGCCATCGTCTCCTCTTCCTCTACAGCTCCACCGCAATGGCGTCGTCTCGCGCCTCCCGCCCGTCTCTGGACCTGCCGAGCGACGTGTGGACGCCGGATACGCCTGTTATCATCGCCGCCAACCGCCTCCCCGTCCGCCTCATTAAGGCCCCAGACACGTCCAAATGGCACGTGGAATGGGCCGGAGACCGCATGATCGAGTCGCAGAACACGCTGTCCCACTGCGAGATCTCAAAGCGGGCCACCATCAAGTTCGTCGGCCGCGTGGCCGACGTGGACGTGCCGGAAGACGAACGCCACGACGTGGAGCTGCTGCTACAGGAGTTCAACTGCTACCCAGTGTTCCTGGAGGCTGAGGAGGCCAAGCTCTACTACGAAGACTACTGCAAACAGACACTGTGGCCCACATTCCACAACGTTGTGGACGTCTATAGTCCGGTGGACGTGGTGCTGGACGTGGACGCCCAGCAGCAGCTAACGCCAACCGCCCAGTTCTGGAACCCTGGCTGGCAGAAGGTGGCCTGGCATGCCTACGCCAACGTCAACCAACTGTTCGCGCACAAGATCTGCGAGCTCTATGAGCAGGGGGACGTTGTCTGGGTGCAGGACTACCACCTGCTGCTCTCACCCAGCTACATTGTGCGCAAAATAAGAACGGCCAATGTGGGACTCTTCCTTCACGTGCCGTTCCCGTCGTCCGAGGTCTTCCGCACGCTGTCCATGAGGAAGGAGCTGCTACGAGGTATGCTGAACGCCGACCACATTGGTTTCCACTTGTTCGAGTATGCCAGACATTTTATGTCGGCGTGTCGACGCATTTTAGGCCTGAGCTATGAGCCCATTCTGCGCGGACAATTGGGCATTGACTACGGAGGGCGACGAGTGGCTGTGACGTGCAGCCACATGGCCATTGACGTGCAGCGCATTGAAGAAACGCTCGTGAGTGAAGATGTGCGAGATATGGTGGTGGCGCTGCGCCAGAAGTACCGAGACAAGAAGATTCTGGCGGGCTGTGACACTATTGAGCGGCTAAAAGGAATTCCTTCCAAGATGCTGGCATTTGACGGGTTCCTGTCGCGGTGTCCAGATTTTATTGGCAAGGCTGTACTGGTGCAGAAGGGCATTCATAGGCGTGGTCGTGTGACAGACTACCTGCAGAGCAAAAAGGAGATTGAGTTGGCGGTGCACGCTATCAACAACAAGTACCGCGACCTAGCAAAGGGTAATGTGGTGGACTACGAAGAGGTGGATGAGTTCCCGTACAAAGAGCGTGTTGCGCTGTGGCGCGTCGCCGACATACAGATCACGACAGTGCTGAGGGACGGACTCAACACCACGCCGTTCGAGTATATCGCCACACACAAGTACGTTGATGTCATGAATAGTGGTACAATGTTTTACTAACGTGTGTGTCTGTTTGTCGTCTCTCTAGAACTTCACCTGGTGTACTCATTATGAGTGAATTCTCCGGTAGTAGCCGCCTTCTAAGTGGTGCATTGACTGTGAACCCGTGGGAGCTAGACCAAGTTATCGACGCACTCCGAGATGCCGTCTATATGCCAGCGAACGAACGAGAGCACCGACGGAACTGCGACTTTCAGTTTGTGGCAGCAAACCCTCCACGGCGCTGGGCCAAATGCGTGCTAACGGATATCGTGAACGCACGAAAGAAAGAGGAATCATTCGTGTACATGGGCACAGGCTTCGGTCTGGACTTCCGTCTAATGGAAGTCAGCGCGCAGTTTCGCGTAAGTTGCACGCTCGAACTCCTGCACTATTGACGTAGACTGCTACTTTGCTAAACTGAGTGCGCGTGTTCTTTATCTTGTGCTTGTTCCAGAAATTAACAGACCAAGAAGTTGCGCCAGGGTATCGCACCAGTACAAACCGCGCAATCTTCTTAGATTATTACCGAACGCTGGCCCCTGATGTGTCGCAGCTGATGGGCGTGAGGTGGCCTGATGTGCCCTTGAGTGCGCTAGCTACACTGGAACAATTGTGCAAAGACCCTCGTAACACCGTCTTCATCGTAAGTGGATGCAATTGTGACCTCCTTACCCAGAAGTTCGGCGGTGTACCAGGCTTGGGGCTTGTAGCAGAGCATGGATATTTCATCAGGCCCGCAGTACTAGGTAATGATGCTCGCATTGGGCGGCCCTGGCAACGACACGGTGATATCTTGCAAGCTGAAGGCGGCCACCAGCAATGGCGCGTCAAAGCAGAGAAAGTCATTCAGCTTTACGTTGATCGAACTAATGGATCATCTCTGGAGTTGCGACGAAGCGCTGTACTATTTCGCTACGGCAAATCCGATTTTGATTTTGGCGCACTGCAAGCAGCCGAGCTAAAGGAGCACCTGGAGGGCGTGTTTGAGGTTTGTCTAGCATTTTATGGTCCATGGTGCACTGTAGCTTCATGGGCTAACGCACGAAATTGTTGTTGGTCATGTTTTTAAATAGGGCTGGCCATTGAACATTATTCAAGGCAAAGATTACATCGAAGTGCGACCTGAGGGCGTTGGCAAGGGTAAAATCGTCGGCCACTTGCTGAATAAGATGCGCGTCGATGGGAACCCGGCAGATTTCGTCCTCTGTATTGGGGATGACGTGGCTGACGAGCTCATGTTTGACCAACTCAAGAAAATGGCTGAACACAGCGAAATTTCAAAAGGTATGCCTTTATTTCGCAACGGTCCTGCAGAAACGGACCAAGATGCTAATGTTGAGCTTGTTGTGCGATATAGATAAAGTGTTTACCTGCACCGTAGGACAGAAGCCCTCCAAAGCAGAATACTTTGTCGACGACTACACCGACGTCATCGCGCTATTGAAGTCTCTGAAAGTGGTCGCCACAAAGGTAACCAGCAAAGTGACAGGGGTATATTTTGTCATGAAGTCTAACACCGTGCTGTCAATGATTTGTCCTTGACTAGTCCAATCGCAACTATTCCTTGTCAGATATGCAGTCGTTTGTGCGAGACACACGTCCTTTCCTAGCATCATCGTCACACCGTAACGGGGTAGGATCAAGGAATGCGGCTTCGGATTCCTCGCTTCGAAAGTCGTCAAGTCGTCACGGTCTCTACAATCATCTGTAAGTGATCCTTGCCAAGTGTTATTATGATGTGCACCAACCATGAACTCTCTTTTGTTGTTGTTATTTAGGACGCCTGTGATTGAGGACCAGATTGTGCCCACGGATACCGGGGGACAGAGTGGGGGTCGATACCCCTCGCCTACCCGCCGCAGGAACAGGAACAAGTGGCTCAACCGCCTGCAACAACTTGGTGTGGCTGCCGTATTAGTGGGTATTCTTCGGTGGCGCAGCGGCGTCAAGAATCCTCACGAAAAGAAGATGCTCATGTATCTGGTGGCCTCACTGGGTATTGCGTGGTCTATTCAGTGCGTGCGATCGAAGTCACGCAAGTAAAAAACGTTTAGCGTTGGAAATACTACTCGGACCAGCCAGTGTGAAGCGAGCTCTCGGCCTAGAAGGTGATAATGGCATTGCAACCGAGTCAAAGTGAACTGATGTACTACCCAACTTGCTTGATCGATGTGCGCAGTATCAGGCTCTTTAGACGTTGATACCGTTCTCAGCGCCCCACTTCTTCATGATGCGCACAATGTACTCGACCTGCGGATTGTTGTTTGCCTTGAGAATGCTGAGCACCTCCTCGAGTTCCACGCGGGTGGCTTTACCAGCTACCGCACGCTGGAAGACACCAACGCAGGCACCGCGTTTACCTTCCCAGTACTCCGGATCCGGATCAAGTCGCTCTAGAATGTCGAATGCCTTGGCTGAGTAAAGGAACTCGCCCATTTTATAGCAGTCGTGAGCAATAAGCTGAAGCAGGTTGAACGAATCGTCCGAGTTGTCGAGCTTGAGGTATAGGTCCCAGGCTGCGGACGGGTTGTGATTCAGGATGTAGCATCTTGTCAGCCAGCTCACGTAGCAGTAATCGTGGCGGTACTCCTCCTGCTGCACTCGTAGCAGCGTCTCCAGAGCTTCTTGGTGTGACCCAGTATTGCAAAGCGCAACTCCAAAGTTCCAGTTGAAGTCGTCTTCGTTGTACAGGTACTGCTTGATGGAGTTGAGGTAGATGTTGACGTCCTCGAACTGCTTGAGCAGGTAAAAGCACGAGGCCATGCACTGGCGACCAGGGATCGTATCGCATTCAGTCGGGGACGATCCTACCAATTGAAAGTACTGCTGGGCCGTCTTGATATGCTGCCGCGACGACGTGGACTGCCCTAACATGGCATGCACCACGCCCTTGAGGATATACTCTTGCGGCGTGGACGGCTCCACATCCTTGATGAGATCGTAGGCATCCTGCAGTTTGTCGTGCTTGAGGTAGTACACCACAAGGTTCAGTCTTGCTTCGGGCAGGGCGTCCACAAACTGAGGCAGCACCCGAAGAGCGTTCTGTCCGTCTTCAAAGACGACCATGTTGTGGCTCACGAGGTCATTCTGCTCGATGTTGTAGCCTCTGTCTGTAAGCGTCTTGATTTCATCCTTGGCAGCAGCTCCGTTGTACAACTTGAACTGGTTGCAAGCCTTGACGTTCACAGCCACGACGCTGTCCGGAAAGGCTTGCAGATACGCCTGCATGATCTCGAGCGACACGTCGTAGTAGTCGAGCTTGTAGTAGCACATGGCCACGTACACGTTCAGCGCGATATCATCGCGGTTCTCCAGCAGCAGTCGCTTGTAGATGTCCGTGGCCTCTTGGAAATGGTTGCGAAAGTAGTGAATCGCAGCCAGAGAGAGCTGGTCCTCCTTCGAGTCGGTGAGTTGTTGGTGATAGACGAGCAGTTTGTCTTCGTCCCCCACTTTGTGTGCACAATGGAAGAGCAGGCGGTTCTGTAGCTGCCCCGCAGGTCCCTTCTCGGCCTCCTTGGCTGCTTCCTTGTACATCTGCAGGTAGAACAAACAGCACGCGCGATAGAGGAAGACCTCGGGCGTGTCGTCCACGTCTCGAAGCTGCGCGTAGGCGTCCAGAGCCCGTTGGTAGTTGCCCAGATGGAACGAGGCGTAGGCAAGCCACAACAGCGTCTTTCGCTTCTCCTCTGCTTTGGCAGGACCCGAAACACTCGACACATCATCGCTCTTGAGGTTGAACTCGAGGATTGCCGAGGCGCCGGTGAAGTCCCTCTTGGCCACGCACTCCTCGACCGTCGGACCCTTTTTCGTCTTGACACGCGCGATCTCCTGCGCCTATACAGCAGCAGTGTCAATTGCATCGCATTCTCCACGGCATATATCCACTCAGAACTCGCGTACCTTGGCGCGTTGCGTCTGCTTGGGCTTGGCGACGTACATGGTCTCCACTTTTGCGTCGCTTCAAGATCGATGTAGCCCTCTTTGGATACATGGTGTACTCCAACAACATCTTACGTATCGAACATCAACTATTTTGAAACCACCCCCTTCTTATTCAAAGCAGATCTCGTCACCAGTATGGGTCGTCGCGAGGAAGAGCCCGAGTCGAATCGCCGCCACGGGCGCTCCAGGTCGTCTCTGAGCCCCGAGCACGGCGAAGAGGATGAGGAAGCCATTCGCAACAAGCTGCGCGAGTCTGGATGGAAGAAGCGCCGCGCAGACAGTGCCAGCGCTCAGGATGCGGAAGCCATCAAAGACCGGGAAAAGGCCACAGATAGGCCCGAAAGGAGCTCCCCACGCACCGCAGACGACCGCCAAGGAGTGCGACCGTCGCGTAGCTCACGCCACTCGCGGTCTCCGAGGAGGCGCGACCGTGAGCACCGCAGTTCGCGCAGGAAGTCGTCGGCCAGCAGACGCCGCTCGCCGTCTCGGTCGCGTTCGCCCTCCCGCTCGCGCTCTCGGGGGCGTTCGCGGTCCTCGGGTCGACGCAGACGTCATCACCCGTCGTCCTCGAGGAAGCGGCGGTCGTCGCGCTCTGCGTCGCGCAGTCGGGACGCCAAGAGGTCGCGACGCGCGTCTCGGTCGCGCTCTGCGTCCGCAGCCACGCGGAAGACGCTGAAGAGCGAAGAGGGCAAGAATACGAGGGAGGAAGATGATGACGAGACGGAGACGGAGAAGGACGAAGAAGAGGAGAACAAAAAGGAGGGCAAGAAGGACGACCGTCTTAAGTCCAGGAAGAGCAGTCGTCGGTCCCGCTCGGGTTCGCCGAGCTCGCCTTCGCGGTCTTCTCGACGTCGCCGTCACCGACGCAACTCGTCGTACTCGCGCTCTCCGTCGCGCAGTCGTCGCAGTCGACGCGGCGGGTCTCGTTCCCGCTCGCGGTCTCCTCCTAGAGACCGTCGCTCACGAGGGCGCGATCGTCGCAGCCGCCGTGGATACAGCCGCAGTCCCAGTTACTCGCGACGCCGCCGCCGCAGTGACCGCTCCAGCTCCCGGGACAGGACGCGTCGCGAGATGAACAGCTCGCCAGAGCCACATCAACACCCTCCTGCTGCTGCCGACGCGGCTCCTGCTCCTGCTCCTGCTGCTACTGCACCTACTACTGGAGCAGCCCCAGCTGCTGCGGGCACTGGAGTGAACCCGACTATTACGCAGCTCATGGCCCAGTACCCGACCATGAGTCTGCAGGATATCATTGCCAAGATGCAGGCGTCGAACGTGACGATGGCCGCCGCGGTGGCTCAGAAGCCCGCTCGCGAGCTGTACGTTGGCAACTTGCCGCCTAATGTGACCGGTCCGCAGCTCCAGGAGTTCCTGAGCACCATCATTCAGCAGGTGGGGCTCACGACGCAGCCTGGAAACCCGATTGTTAACACGTGGATTTCTACTGATGGCCACTTCGCATTTTGCGAGATGCGCAGCGTCGAGGAGTGTAACTTGGCGCTGCTGCTGAACCAACTATCGCTTCTGGGCCAACCGCTCAAGTTTGGCCGCCCGCGTAGCTTCATGGGCCCACCCCAGCCTATGCCCCAGATTTCGGCACGTGCACAGACCGCGCTAGTGAACTTGGGCTGCACACCGAACCCGGCATGGTTCGCCCAGTCTGCTGACTCGAGCATTCTTTCGGATACCTCGGTTTCTCTTGCAGAAACATCCACCTTGGCTGCGACGTCGGTAGCCCAGCCTGCAGTGGCTACTACCATTGCAGATGCTGCTTCATCCCCACACCGCCTCATCATGTCAAACATTCCGACTGTGCTGGCGGAAGATCAAGTGAAGGAGCTGGTGGAGCCGTTTGGAGCTCTCAAAATTTTTACGCTCGTCAAGGACACTGCTACTGGGGCGTCCATGGGAAGTGCTTTGTTTGAGTACGAGGATGATAGTGTTGCCGCGCAGGCTGTGGAAGGTTTGAACGGGCTAAGTATTGGTGGGATCCTTTTGTCGGTTCAACGTCAGCCTCCCAGTGGAGTGGCGGCCGCCGGAGCTCTGCCAGTTGCAGTTCCCAACCCTGAAGACCAGTCGAGTCCTGTCCTGAAAATGGTATGTTGCGCGTATGATATCATTTTACTCCCGGCTCGATGGTAACCACTTGCGCCATGCTCGTTTGTTTTTGCAGGCAAATATGATTTCTGTGGATGAGCTAAGGGATGACGAAGAATATGCTGATCTTGCTGAAGATGTAGAGGAAGAATGCAAGCGCTTCGGAGAAGTAACCGGCATGGAAATCCCGCGGCCTAAGGTTTGTTGAGCCAAATCTTACTGGTGTGGAACGGGTATACTTACATATTATTGGTGTGGTATCTCTGTAGGATGGAGATGACGTCCCTGGTCTGGGATGCATCTACGTGCGTTTCGGGAAAGAAGAGGACTCTGTTTCTGCCTTGAAGGTATGCAGATCGAGCGTATATAATGCATTGGTTTTCTGTTCTCATAGTTCGTACAATATTTTCCAAAACAGGCCTTGAACGGACGCAAGTTTGGCGGGAACATCGTTAAAGTGACCTACTTTCCCCTGGACAAGTTTGAGAAGCACGAACTTTTCTGAGCGCTTTGGTAACGAAGGACACAAGGAACCCGGTACCGGTAGTACCCAAGATCTATTGCTTTTCCCTATTTTTTTCCTTTGCGTGCGTTAAGAACACGAGGAGTTGAGCTACGAGTGTTTGCGACGGACTGGCGATTGCGCTGTTATCAGCACGCAGGAAGGTTTGTACGGTGAACGCCTCCGGGCGTTGTCCGCAAAGCCCCAGCTAACCGAAACGTGCTGTCGCGATGTGTAGATCGAATCCAATGAACTTGGCCTTCAATGTTGTGTGCGCGAAAGCTTCCTCTTCACGGGAGTCGTGCCTAATTTGTGTTCGTGTTCTTACTGATTCGCTACTGTGCTCATGTAGAAGCTTACTGCTAAAGCAACGAACAGCAAACAGACTGTGTCGGCATGTTCAAACTCAGAGGACGCACGTGACCTTTCTCGGTCGCAATTGTGGACGACCATGGCTTGTGATCAGGCATTTGAAGCAACTTGATCGTGCTGCGAGCTACAAGGCACTTGCAAGCAAATACGAGATCGACGGGTAGTGCTTCGGTCTGCTATTTGTGCAAGTGCCGTTCAGGTGCGTGCGATTGCCGGCGTGAGATTGCTATTTGAATTATCCTCGATGCTAGGAGACGAAACCTGCACTTGGTTCAATATCACATTGGCTTTTGAGGTGCTCGCCACTGGCTTGAGCATGTCGGAAGCAAGTATTAGCCAAATGATTTGCAGGCTTGTTCAGTACGAGGATGTGCTGGCAGTCGTAAGAAAACTTGATCAATGCAATCGACTTTCCAGCAACATACCACATCATTGTTTTTTTCCGCTACGAGCAAGCATTGCCGGTTTCGTGGTCTCGATGGAGGTTCAGGGTTCGACGCTGGTCGATCCGAATTCGACTAGGGTACATATACTGCCGTAGAATAGATTGAATCTACCACTTAAGTGCAGAAACTCAGGAAAACTGTACATGTACAAAACCCCGAACTGCGAATCAAGTGGGCTAACAGAACCGATTTCCTATTGACCTGGCAATTGCGTGACAACACGCTTTGTGACGCGGTGGTAGTACCGATGTTCTCCTTGGGCGTAGTCATAAAAGCTTTCCCACAGACTTGTGCCGTTCTCGTCGAAGTCCTTCTCGCGGTACAGCAGGTGATGCACGGGCTTACCAAGGCCATCATCATCAATTGCAGTTGAGGTGGCTGTGCTGTTTGTTTTGACGCTGGCGCCTTCGCTCATCATGGAAGCGAATGCCAAAGCAACCGCACCAGAGGAGGAAGCCTCAGCAGCGGCAGCAGCAGCCAGTTCTTCATCCCAATTGCCAGTCGACACTGGCACGAACCGTGAGATCTCCCATAGCATATTCTGGTAGTTGTCACGTGGGACAAGCTTCTCGAAATCGTAGCCTCTCGAAGCATCCTGCAGCACTTCCGAGGGCCAAATGGATGGGAACTCGCCATCTCCGTAGTCGCGGCGTTGCCCATAAAAGTCAAACAGCTTGCGCTTGTGGTGCCACCGCCTTTTCCCTCCAGCATGAACAACAACATCACACTGTTCACGAAGTATGGAGAGTTGACAGTATCAGTCAGCAAGGTAATCACTGTACCGACACAGGAGCAACGTACGTGATCGCAGAAAAACTCGGAGCACGTAGCACACTCGAAGCTGGCACTTTCCGGAGTATCTACGAAGCAGTCAACAGGTTAGTTATGCTGGTCTGATGCTAAGAAGAACCAAGCAACTGACTTACCGCATTGAGCACACGTCGGGCGAACAGTAAGCGAAAGTAGGTCGCGTGGTAAGCGCCAGCGAATCTCACCGTTGACTTGATTGTAGTAAAATGGGGCCCCAAGGCCAGCGCCATGCTGGTTGTAGGTGTCCACCACTTGTTTCCAGCGAGTGCGTTGGGCCTTTCGTTCTTGAAGAATGCGGCGGTACCCTTGACGCCGTCGCCAGTAGGACTGTACCAGTGTTGATGCCCAGCGCTTCATTTCTTCATCACGCTTCTGCACCTCAAGCAGTTCACGAACGATATAGTGTGCCCGGCGGCGCTGCAGGAATCGTCTTACAGCACGCTGCAGAACCATGGCAGCTTCGGACCGTTCCTGGTTACGAATTCGTCGCGCCTCGCCCACAATCGCCAAAGCAAGGCGATCGTGTCTGGCTCGCCAATGCCGCTGAAGACGACGTGCAGCTAGATCCTGCTCAAGCCGCTGTTTTGCCAACCCCAATAACGCAGCAGCTTCTCGCCCACGTCGAGCTCGGAATATCGTCTGAAGCTTCGTGGCAGCCATTTCACGCTCGAGCAAGGCTTGAACACGTCTAGCAACTTCGCGCAAGGCGTGAACACGCTGGAACTGCGCTTGTACTCGGATAGCACAACGTTGCTGAAGCTCAAAGAAAAGTCGTTGCTGCTCCCGGAGATCCCACGCCAGTTGCCGAGCCAGATGACCCCGATATCGGCGCTGAATTTGAATACTTGCACTACGCTCTCGTCGTGAATGTGCGAGCTTCTGTGCTTGCATCAAACGCAATTTATTGCGATGAATTTGTCTTCGGAAACGACGTTGCAACTTGGTAGCGGCTTGCGTCTCGCGAGCAAACTCGCGTCTTCGCCTCGCAACCAGTCGACGGGCTTCGCGTCCTGCCCGCATCCCTCGAAATCGACGTTGTACAAGCACCGCAGCTTGCAAAAGCTGCTTTTCGTGAATGTCGTGCATTTCATTCTGCACCCGTCGGGCTTGTCGAGTAGCTCGATATCGGTGCTGAATTAACGTCGCGCAATGCTCCAGGTGAGAGAACTTCATCTTCAGAATAAGCGCTTCTCGCCTAGCTTGCCGCCCACGCCAAATGCTTTGAAGTCTGCGAGCAACTGCGTGCTGTAGTGCCACTTCTCGCCGTGCGAGGGCGTGCCGTCGGGCTACTCGAGCACGATAGAGATTCTAACATAGCGCGAAATTAGTGGACACGGGAAAGCAAAACGAATACACATGCCTCAGCAGGGTACCCACCTGAATGGATGCTGCGGTAGCCCACGACCTGCAGAACTCCGCGACAAAGCGCCGATCTTTTGCTCGCGGCGCAGGGAATATACCCACCTGGGTGTTACTTCCAGCAGGTGTGCCGGCAGAAGGTAGATGCAGCTCACCAAAGGGCCACGATGGACTGAGGCTTTGAAGCACTCGAGCAGACACACGACAGCCATGGACGCTCAGCGTGAGGAGCTGTGGACAGGCAAATGCAAGCCGTGCAATGGGGTCTTGTGTAACGAGTGGGCATTCTGCCAGCACCAGGTGAGCCAGCTTTGGTCTCTGAAAAGCATCGCAAAACGCGTTGATTCCAGCGTCAGAAATGAGATGACACCCCGTGAAGTCTAGTGACTCGAGCTGGTCTGCTAGCGCAGCCGCAAGGTAACGAAGACCGGCATCTCCGATACGGTCACAACCAGCGACAACAAGTTGGGCAAGGGTAGTGCCGTACTTGGCGATGGTGCGCAACATGCGATCATCGCATCGACGCACTCCGGAAAGGTCAAGTCTCGTTAATCGTTGACACCCCTTTATCACAGCGGTGACCGCCGCAAGTGTGATGTCAGGACACGCCTGCAGACTTAGTCGACGTAAGGATGGACAGCTCCCTCCAAGAGCTACAAGCGCGCGCTCTTGCAGCTGAAAGCAGCCGCTCAGGTTGAGATCTTGAAGCTCCGGACATCGACTGGCGATGGCGCGGAGACCTTCAAGGCCGAAATCACGGTTGCTGCCATCCGACACGAGGTATAAGTTTGCTGCATGCAGCAGTTCGAGCTTTGGGCAGCCTGCAGCGAGAAGCCGCAAACCAACGTCAGAAATACCTTTCACACCATTAATCCGAAGCGCTCGCAGCTCGGAACACCCCGCTCCCAGTGCCGCACAAGTTGCATCTGTCAGTCCAATTGCTCCAGTGAGATCAAGGTGCGTCAGCTGCGCGCACTTGGACACCATCCACTGCACTCCGGCATCCGTAAGAACACTGCTGCCTGCCAGCGACACAACTCGTAGATTTTGACAATACTCACCCAGCGCAGCGCACGATGAATCAGTAAGTTGCTCTCCACCTTGAACACCAATCGGCCGGCCGAGCGCCACATACTCGAGGCATGGACTGTGTTGCGCTATTCGCACAACGCCTCGGTCCGAAACTTGCACGCACCCGCTAAGCTCCAATCTACGCAGAAGGGGGCATTGAGCTGCTACTGTTTCGAGCAGTGCGTCATCCACCTGCGGACAGCGTGACACGTTTAGATGCGTGAGCCTCGGAGTGGCGTACAGACATCGGCGAAGTACCCAGTCTCCGAGTTGTGGGCAATCTGCAAGGCCCAAGTGCGTAAGCGAGGCGCCACAGTGATCAACAAGGGCCGCTAGACCCGCACCACGCACCCCTGAAAGCGCCGAAATATCTAAGCGCTCCAGATGCGGACAATACTCGCCCAAAACACGTAGTGCCGCATCTGTGACCCGCAAAGCTCCAGCGATCGCCAACTCTTTCAAGTTTGGCATGGCGAGTGCAATCGCTGCCAGTCCAGCATCCGTGATGGATTCGGCCCCAGTCAGCAGCAACGCTTCGGTTGCCTGATTTCGAGCATCCGTGTACGATGAAGATAGCTCTTCAACCTCTTCTTGTCCAAGTAGAAAGCTGCTTCGGCGCTGAAGCAGCCCTTGTAACTTTTGTGCCTTGTTGCTGGTACTGGTTAGACGATGGTTGTGTGCTGCAACCCGACGCAGCGTCCGATCCGTCACAATCACACTCCAGCGACGCAAATCGACACGGGCGCCTTGCAGTAGCTGTAGCGGAACATCCGTCAGCGTAGATCCTAACTCATCGGTGTTGGCTTGCTCTGGGTCACTCGGAGAAAATAACTGCGCTAGTCGCTCCAGCGCTGCAGGTTTTTCGATCTGTCGCTGAGCTTCGTGCGAAGACACGGAGCGACTTGGCGCAGGGTCTTCCTGGTTTGAAGAAATCTTGTCCAACGAGGTGGCGTTTTCAATTGTTTCTGGCTTGCTAGGAGACACTAACAGTCGAACTCTCGGAAGCTCCTCAAGTTTGACATTGCTAGTAGCTTTCCTGATGCCGGAAGTACGTCGTCGTGCAGCAAGTTGGACATTCTTCTGGCTAATCCCTGACAGTTTATCACCAGGAGGAGTCTCAGGCGTGTGCCGACCGCTTTCACTTCCCGTTAGACTATATTGATACCACACGCAGTTAGCAAACGCTAACTTGCTGCACCAAAACCACACTATACAAACTTACGGAGTGAGTTGGCGTGACCGTCGCGTTTGTTCCTGGTTCGAACGGGAAGCTCCCCGCCTTTGAATCGAGCGTCGATACTCGTCCAGCAGCGTCATGGTCGAGACAAGCTGTTCTTGCCTTGGCGGTTGCAGTGCAGTAATAATAGCGACGTGCTCAATGCACGCTGAAGTGATGACTAACCATGATTCATCAAGGTTCTCTTGAAGTTGATGGTACATGTGCCGTTCTCACTGACCTGCACGGCGCCGATCGCGGTCGAGACATTGGAAACACTGACATCCCGGCTGAAGTAGTTTGCTGCGCACTCTGGTTGAGAAGAGCGGCTGCCAGCTGTCGTTTCCCTTCATTCGGAGGCTTAACTCGTCGCTGTTGGCTGGAACCCGCGGCACTTGAAGGTCTGCGTTGGCGTGGCGGCGCAGTCGGCTTCGGTTTTGGAGAAACGGGTTTTTGAGTCGTCGGTGAGGTAGCAAGTGGAGCTTGTAGAACGGCAAGTCGAGCTTGACGCATCATTGACGCACTTGAGCAGCGGACACGATACAGCGTGGGCTCGCCGGTGTGAGATATTTCGTGCCTGCCTTCTCCGTTAACTCTGTCTTCCCCGCTATTATAACGAGAGGCGGAAACCCTCGCTGTTTGAGGTCTGCGTGCCTTTGTAGGATTAGCATCAAGGGCCGCGTCTTGATCAACCAGTGACTGAAGCATCAGCATTTTAGTCAGCACCTCAGTAGCTGGATCGACGGGTGGTTTGCGCCGTCTTGCTGCAGCTGCTCGTTCCAATTGTTGACGTCGGGCATGCTCGAGGACCAGAGCTCGTCGATCTGCATCATCTTTGACGGCATTGTCGTAGTGTTCCACAAGCTGCGCGTACTGTGCTGGTTGAGTACGCTCCAATGTTTCAAGATGCCGTTGTGCATAGCTCGTTAGCACTGCTGAGTGACCCTCCCCTGCTGCTAGTTGCGTGACCCGTAGACCCACAAGTGAAGTCACAAGATGGGGTAACGTGTAGATTTGGGGACACGAGCTCAAGCCGCACTGACCCATTTCATCATTGCCCCAAGCGAAGAGTCTGCCATCAGGGGACGATACCAGCGAGTGGAGCTTACCCGCTGCCACTGACGCGATATCTAACGAAGGCAGCGTAGCACCGCGAGACTGGGACACTGCATCAAAGTACGCTACACGCGTGGGTACGAACCGATCACGACAGTCTCCGACACCGAGTTGACCACTTGAATTCGAGCCGAACGCGTAGAGCTCATGAGGACCGCCAACAGCAAGTGTATGCGCCGCGCCACAAGCTACGTAAGTACATTTCATACCCTCAGCTGGAAAAACTACTGGTGCGAACCAGGAGGAGTATTCTTCTTCGTGAGTAGAATCCGACCTTCCTTTGCCCTTGGGGTTGTCATGCACAACTTGTTGACCGAGGCGACCGTGCTCTCGCTGCCCACAGGTAAGAAGTTCGCCACTTAAAAGCAAAGCCGCACTGTGCATGTACCCACAAGCAATCTGCACTACACGGCGGCCTTTCAATGCCAACACTTCCATCGGCGAAGCAACTGTGTCGAACGTTTGCTCGTGAACATTTAGACCGTGGCCCAGAGCGCCACTACGGCCGAGACCCCACGAGAATACGTCACCGTCTTCAGCCAGCGCAAAACTATGGCTTGCACCACAGGCAACCTGCACAATACGCTTGTGCAGTAGCGATTGGATGACTCTAGGGGGGCTCGTTGTGGTGTCAGTCTCCGTATCATTACTTGGTGGTTTGTTTCTTGGTCGGGTATCGCAGAGATCACCCCAAGTCAGAAGATAGCCCTGCTCACTTGCACCCACTACATGCCCGTCCCCGCAAGCTACATCAAGTAGCATTCGGCTTAGTGCTACATCAGTTCCACTATCGCGGAGCGAGCGTCGAGTGGTAGTACCAACAGAGGAAGCTTCACTGGAACCAAGCGAAAGCATCTCGCCGTCATGGTACAGCACTAGCGTTTTATTTCCGTGACCTCTGAGCTTCACAAGCGCATTGCTATGGTCCAGGGACGATTTGGCGGCTGTAGCTGGCTCCTCAACCGTTCCCAGATTTGAATTAGCGACCATAGTCTTCAGCACAGTGCCAGCAGCTGACAGTCTCCGGCGCGATTGCTGTTGTGCTGCTTGTGCAGCTGCCTGGTTAGCAGCTTCCACGGCTGCTACTGCTGCCATCGCTCCTGCCGCCATCGGTACGAGGGTGGAGCATCGTGCGACTAGCGGTCGAGCCCCCAACACACTGCGGCGTAGCTCGACCTCGGTAAATTCGTGCAGAGTCGACGGTTGTTTGGGCTTCGGCTGCTGCTGACGTGAAGAAGTTGCCGTGGGTTTTCCCGTGGCAAAGAGACAATAGCCATCGCGAGGGCTCACGTGAGCTTGCACCGCACCGGGGAGATGAAGAACTCGTCGACCGTGGAAGCGCGGGTCCAGACTGCTGGCTGTATGCTCGATGACTGCAGCAGTACCTCGCAATTCCTCAAAGACGCCGCCATTTACTGCTGCAACGCGGAAGTATTGCGGCTCTCTCCAGTTCTCCGGCGTGAAAATATGCAGTGCCGGTAGTACGCGTAGCCCCGTCGGGAGATTGACCGGCGACACCGTCACCACTTGCTCCGGGGCGTTCGAGCAACTCAGCACAACCGAGTAAAACGCGCTCATCCCGCCCACCGTCACTGTCACAGACGCCGGCAGGAATACAACACTTGCCACACCTGGAGTAAAGCCCGCTCGACGCATGAGGAGAGAATAATTTGGCTTGGTAGATGACTGGCGGGCTGCAGACTTTGGCATGGTCGTGACTAGCTGGACAGCAGCAAACAAGCAGAACGACGAGGTCAGGTTAAGCAGGACAAGGTCATAACAGTGGTGATCCGAGCGACCGTCGTCCAATTCCAATTATAACACCCTCGAAAACTCTGCCACTTTCACACAAGAGGTTTACGGCCACCGGCCACAAAGGAATCAGTCTGTCGCCACGCGCAATCTACGTCTTCAAAGCCCGCTCTCTCGAGAGCCTTCAACTGTTTGAAAAGCGGTAGTTGGCCCACGTGGTCCGCAAACACGACGTGGCCTCCAGGACGCAGCGAGCGCCACGTCGCGCGGAAGAGCTGCTCGTACCTGTCCTCGGCCGGCGTCTCGAGCTCCTCACCGCCTCCTTCTGGCGCGTAGTGCGGCGGTTGCTCCGTGAGCACGTGGAAGGCCAAGCACGCCACTACCAAGTCTACCGACTGCGACACCAACTCCGTCGTCTTCCCTGGAGTCACCACCTTTGTCACAAATTCCGTCGTCTCGGAGGTTCCAGGACGAACGGCGTCAAGTCTCTGACCTGCCAAAGTGAGTCTCTGCTCGGACGAATCCACGAGTATAAGTTTTGACGTCGGGTAGGCCTCTAGCACTGCGGCGGACGCTCGACCGCTGCCTGCACATAGATCGAGCACCTGCTGATTGGCGCACGGAGGCAGCGCCAGCACCAGTTGCTTGAGCATCTCCTTGGCCAGCGGCAGACGCGTCTCCAACTGCAGGTCGTACCAATAGGCGTCGCCCCAGAAGCCCCCGCGACGCTCGAGATTCTTGCTCCAACTGGCAGTTGGGGAGGGACTAGAGCAGCTCTCGAGCTCGTCCGCTTTGCGCTTGGCTGGACGCGCCTTTTTCTTCTTGGCTGCAGCATCACCGAAAGGAGCGAGCATCATCTTCTTGGAGCCCCCGGGGGTGGACACCGACACGAAGCTGAGCCCTTCATCCGACATGTTAAAAATCTTTGTGAATGTTTTTTGTGTGTCACAGTACACTCTGCAAATATCTTGACAAGCTAAGTATTGTTGTTTTTTCTTCTGATAGTTATGACCTTCTGATGGGAACTAAAACAGCAAACCACTGGGTACGTCACGGCGCAAGGCAGAATCTTCTGCTGTCACAGTCGTCTGTGTTGGATTAAGCCGACTTGTACCCCAGGTAGGCCTCCAGCATGCTCGAGGTGGCGCTGTTGAAGCCCTTGACGGGCGCGTTCTCCGAGCGCGAGGCGCTTAGCTGCGAGCGCACCTGCTTGGCGAGCACCTTGCCGAGCTCCACGCCCCACTGATCAAAGCTGTTGAGTCCCCAGATGGAGCCCTGCACCACCGTGCGATGCTCGTACAGAGCCAGCAACTGGCCGGCTGAGAACGCGTCCAGCTTCTTGAAGAGCAGCGACACGGACGGGCGGTTGCCCGGGAAGAGCTTGTGGTTGCGCAGGTTCTCCGGTACGCCCTCAGCCTTCAGGTCCTCGAGCGACTTGCCGCGCGCAAGAGCATCAGGCTGCGCGAAGAAGTTCGACATGAGCTCGTCGTGGTTGGACACAGGTTCGCCAGCAAGCTGCACGGGGTTCTGCGACTCGCAGAAGCCCAGGAAGTCGCACGGCACGACGCGGCCCTGGTGAATGAGCTGGTAGAAGCTGTGCTGGCCGTTCGTGCCGGGCTCGCCGAAGTTCACTTCGCCGGCCTGGAACGGGAGGTCCACGCCCTCCATGGTCACGCGCTTACCGTTGCTCTCCATGTCCACCTGCTGGATGTGGGCGGCGAAACGCAGTAGCGCCTGCGAGTACGGTAGCAGCGCGCGCGAGCCGTGGCCGAGGAAGGACGAGTTCCACACGCCGAGCAGACCCATGATCACCGGCAAGTTGCTGCGCAGCGGGGCTTCCAGCAGGTGCTTGTCCATGGCGTGGGCGCCCGCCAGGAACTTCTCCGTGATGTCGAAGCCATACTGCAGAGCCAGGGGCAGGACGCCCACGGCGCTCGTCACGCTGTAGCGGCCACCCACCCAGTCCCAGAAGCCGAAGATGTTGGCGCGATCAATGCCGAACTCCTGCACGAGCGGCACAGCCGAGCTGGCTGCCACCACGTGCTTGGCGACGGCGTCGACCTCGCTGCAGCCCTTCTTGGTGAGGTCGTCCACGAGCCACTTGCGCAGCGTGCGCGCGTTCAGCATGGTCTCGGCCGTCGTGAAGGTCTTGGACACGACCACGACGAGGGTCTCCTCGGGGTTCAGGCCGCTCGTGGCGCGGGCCACGTCCACGGGGTCCACGTTGGCCAGAAAGCGGAGGCTGCGGCCTTCAGCGGCAGCCTTGGCCACGGGCTCCTGACGCAGCGCCTCGAACACGAACTCGGGGCCGAGGTAGCTGCCGCCAATGCCGATAGAGATGACGTTCTTGAGCTGCTTGCCCGTGGCGCCCACGAACTGGCCGCCGCGCACCTTGGCGGAGAAGGCGCTGATGGCGTCCAGCACCGCGTGCACGTCGGGCACGACGTCGTGCCCGTCCACGAGAATCTGCTGCGTCTTGGGGGCGCGTAGCGCCATGTGCATGACAGCGCGGTCCTCCGTGACATTCACGTGCTCACCCGAGGCGATGGCCGCGAGCTTCTTCTTGAGTTCGGCGGCCTCGGCCAGCTCGAAGAGCAGGTCTAGCGTCTTGGTGCTCGCGTTCTGGCGCGAGAAGTCGAGGTAGATGCCCTCCTGCTGCGTGCGCATGGCGGCGTTACGCGCATCGTCGGCCAGCAGCTCGCGCAGGTGCGTAGCCTTGATCTCGGCGGCGTGCTCGGTCAGAGCCTTCCAGGCGGGCGTATCACTGATCATGGTGCGGAGGAGTTGGAGGTTGCGTGCTTGCGAGCCAATTGCGGAATGCCGGATCCTTTGCCAGGGGAATCTGCGTTGAGACCTATATAAAGCGAGGAGAGGTAGTGCGTCACCAGGGTGGTTGAAGTGGGGAGGGGTGTTGACGGTCAGTTTATATCGTGTAGAGAGGATGGATGTAAAGCTTCCACTATAATGCGAGAATTAATAGTATATATTGTGAAAGGGTATCAAAGGATACAAGATATGGGTGCAATGAAGGTGGCGCATAAACTGCAGAGACATTCGAGATGACCAAGTTGACGAGTCCAAATTGGCATGGCTTGGCCATGGTTTAACTCGGTGTAGGCTGTACCATGCAGCGTGTTTTCCGCCACGAAAAAGTGGTGGCGGCGAGCAGTCCTCGACAATCGGTCCGCCTTGGACGCACTTTGTAGATCGCGGCAGCGCCTCTTTGCAGCGCGTCGAGTGGATTGCAAAGACGTCTCGACACTGGCAGGGCTTCTTGCCGCATTCACGTCGTGTGAGCGGGAGACACCTTTATACGATCGGTAGAAGACTTGGGGAGAGCGTGACGCCGAACCAGCGAGCCTACATACTGTATATCCGAGCGAGAGCCGAGCAGGTACCGGTACATTCACGATTTTTGTCGCTTTTCTAGTGAGCAAGCCGCGCCGCTCCACAGCGACAATGTTTAGCTTTCACAAACAATTGCCAAATTTCCCGGTGCTCGCCACGCGGATGCAGCAGAAGGTGTTGCTGCTGCTTCCAGCGGCGGTCTGTTTGCCATGCTTGTGAATCGACAATGTCGTCGCAATCAAGTCGACGTGTATCGCATGGAATGGCTACAGGAACCATCCAGCTCGTCGCGTACCAGCGATATGGCCGTCTCAAGAACCAGCCGGACGACAACTACGCCGTGGTCACGGGCATTACGCCCCATGCCCCTGGGCGAGGGCAAGAGCATCACAATTAATACGATCGGGTAGGTTGCAAGTCTGGGTGGATGGATGGATGAACGTCGAGATGTTTGCACCAACGCGATCGAAACCCGCCGAAAAGCGAGTCCCTGACCGAGCTGCTGCGGGAAGAGAACGCAGGGAACTACGTTCCATGTACCCGACAAATCTCGACGTATAATGGCTCATAGTTCGACCTCGGCGGTTCAATGTACATGTATCCCGAGCGCGTAAGGTGTGCTGATTGGGCATAGTACTCGTCGGAGCCACCGGTCGTATAATATACGCAGTGGAAGACGAGCGGAGCAACTCACGCTGGCACGTGAGACTCTCAAGTGAGAGGCATGCCACGCCGGCCACGTACCTGCTTCAGTTTTCTTGAGCGTTGAAGCCAACGATTGGACCACGCGCCGCGACCAAGAGTCGCAGGTTGGTCTCCATTACCACTTCTAGAAGTCTTGCTCTGTTGACATCGAAGTGGGTAATGGAGCACTTGCGCTCCTGCGGTGATCGCTGAAGCTGCACACAATCCTCGGCGCTGTTCACCAACTAGCAAAATGACACGGCGTGACGTTCCAGTTGCTTATCCATGATGACATCGAATATATCGGTTATGGCTACATGTGCTCTCATCCCATTCGTCAAAACACCTGTCTAACCTCAACCATTGGCTGAAAACAGACACCAAAGTCTCCGATACCCAAACGGCGCGAGCCCGCTAACCAAAGCACTAAAAGTCACTGCATTAGCTTAGAGCGAAGAACGCCTCGGCGTCTAGAAACCAACTCGCCGCAATCGATGGGCAGAAGCCCCCGTCCTTCGTCACTTCCTGAGCCAGAGCCTGCGTCTTCCGTGTGTGAACAAGCAGCAGGTCAGCACTTCGAGACGTCCAAGACGAAGAAGAAGAGCGACATGAAGCGACGCGCTTCGACGTCGCCCCACCGCCGCAAACTGGACGCCTTCAGATCTACGCAGCTGGTGCAGTGGCGTCGCCGCTACTTTGAAGGAATTCTGCGCTGGGAGGCGGCGCTGCGCCTGATGTTCGTGGCCTTCCCCAAGCTCGTGTTCAAGCGGGTTGAAAACGCGCGCACCATCCTCTCGTTCTTCTTCGTGTACGTGATGCTGCAGGCGCTGGCAATACTATGGGGCTTCCTGTTCAATGTGGGCGCCGTACTGGGCGAGAACATGAGCACAATCATCACGATGCCGTTCGCGCAGGCGATTTGCGTGCTGCTCGTGTACGTGTCGGTCATGGGCATCGTGTTGTCTTTCGGCCGCGCGACGTGGATACTAACGTGGCAGTCGCTGCAGAATTTCCCGCTCATTCGACGCATCATCGCATGTGAATGCCGCCCACAAGCGGTTATCCTTACAGTCGCCATGCCCATGCTGATCATCCTGCCCAGCTTGATCGTGGTGCCTTCGCACTGCAGCAGCGCGGTGCTGCACGAATCGTCACCGTTTGTTCAAGCCGTGTGCGAGGAGTCCTATTTGAAGCTCTTGACAGACAGACACCCAGTGTTCCAGCGCGCGCTACGCATCTCGACTGCAATTGCGATCTGCCAGTTTATTCAGCTTTGTTTGGAGATCCTACCGCGATGGCGCTCGGCGCTTGCTGGACTCAGCGCAATGAAAACATTTCTGTTGGGCGGATGGCTGCTCGGGATGAACTTCTTGGGAGGTCTGTGGACTGTTGAATGGAGCGCACGACACTTCAATTTGAAGATCACGCCGTTGAGCGACCTAACAAGTTATCAATGGGAGATTTTCGGTATGGCGTTGCTCGTGGGATGGATTCTCTGGTTTTTGGCAATCACGTGCTTCACGCTCCCCAACGTAAGAGAGTGCGACTCGAACAAGAAAGCGCTCTGCGGATTTTTTGAACGGCTCAAGTTCACCTTCGTCATTGGCCAGGGTATTGTATTCTTCCGAGCATGTGTACACCCAAACATGGGATTCGTGCACGCCCAGCTTGAGCTCACGATTATCAACTTACTGTTGCCATCAATCTACGTAGTATCGCTCATCTGCCTGAGAATGGTAAGCTTGCTTAGTGTGCGTGCGATGCTCATCGATGGACCCCTGGCGTTAGGACTCGCTGGAATCATCGTCGTCGGTTCTAAGATGACAGAGAAACCCCACGTGTTCGTCGTGGTTGGTCTTTTCTTGTTCGATCGCTTTTTGAGGTCAGAGGCTGTTTCATCATTGAGTGAGATGGGACAAACTCTCCAGCAAATGCTGCAAGAAACCTCTTCGGATAAGAAACATCCTCTTCTGGGCCACCGCGCAGCAAAAAAGTTCGTGTACATCGCCATTGCCATCTTGCTGCTGTTCGTGGGAGCGATTTCGGGATTTAGTGTCCTCTCGGTCCTTCAGAAGAGTGCGAAGTGGTTTCCAGATGCCACGTCGGTGAACTACGAAGACAACTCGATTCACATCCACCACACAGGTGTTGTCAAGCTTCACCTTGGTCTTGCGAACGAGACCAACCCAGCGATCACAGTGGATGACCCACTTTACGCAAGCTGCTCGAATCGATGGAACGGACTAAGTTTGGTCGATCTGGCGTTTTTTGCTGAAGCTGCCTACTTTAACCCATTGTCAAACGATACGGCCGAGTTCATTTCGACCATTTTCGACAATGAACTGGGAGACGTCCACTTTCACCTACCAGCATTGAACACCAAGACCGGGTCAAAGCTTGACTTCTTCGAGGCATACATTCCAAAGCTTAACACAAGTGTCATCTCGGTGCGAGGCACGGATATATGGAGGTTTACGGATTTCGTGGAGGATGTGAAGATGTTCTTTGAGCCCGTCGTGTTTTCGGTGCTGTCCTCAATTTTCCCCACCATTCGAATTTGGCCTGATGTCACATTCTCTACTCTGATTGAGTTGTATAGCGAGATGATTGGGCTATTTGGTCTTCAACACGAGTCATGGTATTACCATGAGCTTCTGGACTACGTCACAGCAATCAACGACCGAAAGGTGGTACTTTGCGGGTGAGTTCGGCAACAATGGCATATTTTCGTCTTCTTTTGACTCATTCGTTTCTTGTTGTTGTTGTGTAATGCCGATCAAAATCACAGTCATTCCATGGGCGGAGGAATTGCTCGTCTCGTAGGCAATATTGTCGGGACGACGTCTGTCACTTTTTCACCGCCTGGTATCGTACAGAGCTACAGCAAGTTGGTTCACCATATTGGTGGAATGTCGACGAAGGTCGACAGAACAAGTCTGCACCACCGCAATTTTGCCGTGGTGCCGGAGTATGACCCCATTACGATGATTGACGCCCAAGCCGGAATGACCCAAAAGATTTCGTGCAACACCCCGCATCTTTCGATGCAGTTGTCCTGCCACATGCTCGAAGGAACACTCTGCAACTTATTGGAGCACTGCGGCTCTGCCAGGCACCGAATATCGTCTTGTCTGTTCGAGCACAACATTGCGGGGGCCACGGAAGACATGCTCCCCAGAGTGTTCGCGACCATATCCAAGCCCGAGATTTACGTCTCGTTCGCAGTGACGGTATCAATCGTGCTCTCCATGTTGCTCCGTCGCCACCATCGCAAGATGCGCACTCCGCTCCCGTCACCATCTCAACGCAACAGAAAGAAAAGCAGGTCGCCTGGTCACTTTTCGAACAGCCCAGGCAACCTTCATCCGCCTCATCCGTCAGCCTACGTTCGCCGCAACTCCATTATTTAGTTTAGATAGATCCATATGACCCGCAACACCACTCATTATCTCCTGCTGCCAACAAATAAATCTGGAAGAGTAATCGGGAGTTCATTCTGTTGTCGAGCACGTTGGTGCCGCTCTTTTGGCTTTCTTTTCAACTCGCGGCGTTGTTGCGATCGCTGTTCAGATATGCTGTGGGCAACTCTGGGCACTTCCGTTTGGTCCGATCCAAGAAAACCAGCCGTAAAAGCAGGATTGCTGTGGTGCTCTTTGTGGCGCTGTTGGCGTTCCTCTCTTTGCTGACGCTGTTTCTGAAGGCGATCTCTCTCGAGAGCCTTCAGCTCGGCGCGAATCTTCTCAGCGTGGTTGAGACGGGTTTCTGTCACGCTGTCATTAACAGGAAACGGGGGAAGTGGTTGGTGGTTGTCGAGAGGTGGAAGAGCGTGTCGTGTTCGTATTACTTTGCCCAACCTTCCTTTTGCGCGGGTGGTAGTGCTTGGCCGACTGGAATTTCTCGATGCAGTGCCTTCGTGCTCTAACTGATTGGGTGTCGGTGTGGACATACGCTCTCTTGAAGTGGACGTATGTGCGCTGTGGCGTTCATGCGGTACAATTCCCACCGAGATAATACCCGATAATGAAGGGAGGCCATCCTCTCGACGAGTGTGTATCCCACCTCTCTTTACCTTTGACACCTTTCCAATTGCTTGGCCACCCAAGCGCTGTTGCTGAAGTCCCAATACGGTGAATGATGAATCTAGCACTGACATCGCAATTGATAGCTCCTGCATTGGTTCAGTTGAAACCTCAGTTTTGCTAGCTTTGTGCTTTTGTTGAAGATACAGCAACCCCGGCAACAGCGCTTGGTCACACCCAGGAAAAGGGCATTCATACACTTGGGACAACATGGATCTAGCAAGACAGCTCTCGTGGAAAACGTGCTACGCACACAAGTGAACATATTAGAAAATATGGAGAGAACTACATGAAGCAGCCACAAGTTACGGACCCCACACATCACCGAATGCAGAGAAGCTCTTATTCGCAAACTTTGAGCGCATAGCGAGCACGTCGCACCAGGATCACCAAATGTTTTGGCATTCTCAGCATCGACTTTGGTGCCTGGCATCACTTTCACGAGGTAGTCTTGAATAGGGCGCTTGCCTCCTTGGTCCAGCTGCAGCAGCACGTCATAATCATTTGTTGATAGTTCTCGGTTTTCTAGGTCTCGTATTAGATCCGAGCTGATTGCTGTTCGGGGCTGGTTGTCACGCAAAGCTGGAACCCACGAGTCTAAAACGTTGTACTTCACCACGAACGCGTGTTTATCGTGGGCATTCGACTTGAAGCATCGAGCGCACAAATCCACATTCTTGCACTGAACGCAGCGATAACGCTCACACCGAAGCGGTTTTGTCTTGCATTTCTTGCACGACGCACCTTTATGAACATTGGGAGCTCTGTTCGCTGCATCCATCTCTTTTCGCAACGTAGACAGACCCGTTTCGCCCCAGTCCTGACGACACAGCGGACAAATGATGTTTTCTTTCGATTGGCTCCGACTCTCGCCAAATACTTTCATGCACTCGATGTGAAAATTGTTGCCACAACTGCAGCGAAAGACGTAAGTAAAGAATACAACCACCAATTAAAGCAAAGACCACTCACCTTTTACGGCAAAAAGTGAGCGGCTGGTTGTCCTCCATGTCTTCCTGGCAGATAGCGCAAACTTCCCCCTCCACCAGCTCGTGCCTATCCACGTCCGCATCTTCAGGTTGCGCAGCCGCCGCTTCTTCCTTCCGTTTCTTTCTGTACGGCTTCAGCGCCGGTCTTGTCATCTGCTTGTATCCTCCGAGGAGCAACATCTCAATCTGCAGCCACAGCGTCGCAATCAGAAACTTCACCCTTCATAGGACAAACGACCCTCCCCCCCCCACCACACACACACACCTCTGAATCAATGAGCGACTTCTGCCACACAATGGGCGTCGTCGCGGGCACTCGAAGCACTTTGAGCATCACAAACAGGATGTGGATGCAGATGTCGGCCGTGCCACAGCTGCAGGTCTGCAAGGATCCGATCAATACCTTGTGCTTCTTCTCGCAGTTCTGTTCCCGGATCTACAGCGACCAAACCGTTAAGACTCACGCATCCAGCTCTAGGAAAGAGGCGTGTACCAGTCTCACCACGTAGGACGTGGGGCCCGTCGTCTGCACCAGGTACATGGTTGTGTTCAGCGTCAGCTCGATCCGCGCAGCCACGTCCTCTGACACCTTCGTCCGGTACGGCACCAGGCGACTCATAACTGCTTGCGCGCTGCTTGCCTAAAATGGTCTTCAGCTCAACACCAGAGTTTGATGGTCACTTCAAACTTCTGACAAAAACCAGCGACCGACCCGCGGGTTTTGTCAAAACAGGCCCGCGGGCCGCTATAAAATGCCAAGTGTCATCAGGCTGGATTGAATTCACACAAAATAAAAATCGCGAAACACCCCACCGTGCTGAAGACGCCGACGACGCCGACGGAGCATGAACGACCCACTGGAATGGTACTACGAGATCCCCGTGGTGTCGCGGCTGTACCTCACAGGCTCCTTCTTGACAACGACGGCCTGCGCGTTGGACCTGGTGTCGCCCTTCTCGCTCTATTTCAACTTTAACCTAATCTTCTTCAAGGGACAAGTGCGTGCATTGCACAAGTGGGAATTGTGGGTATTTTTTGCAGTGTCTGACGTGTGCACGATGTTTTGCAACAGGTCTGGAGACTGGTGACCAACTTCATGTTCTTCGGGCTCTTCAGTCTCGACTTCCTATTCCACATGTACTTCGTGTGAGTGGAACACGCGGTTACTGCTGGGAATTTGTGCGCTTTGCAGTACATTCTGACACGTGTTGATGGCGACTTGCGGTGGGCAGTGTCCGCTATTGCAGATTACTAGAGGAGGGGTCCTTCCGTGGTCGGACAGCAGACTTTGTGTACATGCTGCTGCTAGGTGCAGTGGTGATGATCGTACGTCCACGTGGAGCCTGAGAAGTTTGTACCTGTTGCTGATCCTGATCTTGTGTTTTGTTCTACAATTTTACAGTTAGTGGCTCCGTTCGTTAACATTCACTTTTTGGGGTCGTCGCTGACGTTCATGATGGTGTATCTGTGGGGACGACGCAATGAGCACGTGCGGATGAGCTTCCTCGGCCTATTCCCGTTCACGGCTCCGTACTTGCCGTGGGTGCTGTTTTCCTTCTCCATTCTGCTTGGAAACAGTGCAACGACGGACTTGATTGGCATCATTGTCGGGCATATCTATTATTTCCTGGAAGGTAGGCACCCTATGGCGTGCATTCGTTACGCGTGCATTTCGACTAACAACAGTGATGGCGTGGTTAATGAATCTGCAGACGTTTACCCCACGATTGCAAGCATTCGAGGATGGAAGACCCAGCGGCCGCTCGCGACGCCTCGTATCATGTACGTGAGCAATGCAGAGCTTGGTGAACTAGCGGCTTTGCTGAGATTCTCACGGATACTATTGTCTTGTCTGTATCCTTTGAGCAGTCGCTACTTGTTTGACCCGCGCCCTGTTCTCGCTGCTGACGAGCAGGTGATCAATGACTTTGGCGATGATCACCCACACATGGAGTAAGAATGACTATTGATTGAAACAAGAATCGAAACGATACCAACTTCAACGGCTATACAACAAGCTGACGATGGCAATCAATGCAAATACTTTTTCTGTCTCGTTATAAACTGATAATTAGATAAATCCTTGTGGCCTGTGCACTAATCGCTCTTTTAGTGACGACTACTGTGTATGCTGCGCTGCGTTTTGCTTCCTTCGCAAAACTAAAAAAAAAGCTGGAGAGAGGCACAGCATAGATATACTGCTCTGTGCAGTCGGTGTGGTAGGCATACCATTCTGCCGTCTTCAATCACCATGCCTCACTGGCCGCCATCAATGGAATCAACGATCGCCGCTGACTTTCGGGCACTTGCAGCATCAGCAGCAGAGAATGCCGGTCGTTCTCCGAATCATCCTCTGGGAAATCACCGCGCGGAGTGGAGTTCGCACTAGTATCCGGCGATTTCTTCTGCAATGGAACAGCAGCAGTTGCGCTGGGCGGGGCGTGGTTGTTGGAGACAGCACGTCTCAGCATAGCAGGCACGCCCATGACAAACCGTGACGCTGTGTTAGCAGCCGACTTGTGCTCCGCCTCGTTGATCTCAGCTTCGTTCTCGCTGCTGTTGTTGCCCCAGCTGCTGTGCTCCGACTGCTCCTCGGGTGAGTCCAGCGGGCAGTCCGATGCCGTGAACACCGGCGACGGTAGCGGGTTCGAGTGCGTTTTGTCCTTGGATCCGGTGCTGATGCGCATGAGCGACGGGATGCCGAACTTCCGGTTGTGCTGCGGCGCCGCCTTGGTCTCCTCCTGCTTCACGGACGACTCGGTGCTGGACCTCGACATCGACGGAATCGTCGGCGCCCGATTGACAGTCGCCTTGTTGTTAGCGCTTCCGCTGTTCGTAGCGGTGCGTTTCAAGGCCGTCGGCAGCTTGGTGACCGTCGACAGGTTGGACTTGATCCTGGACGCCGCAGAGGCCGTCGCCGAGCGGCTCAGCAGAGGCGTCGAGAACAGGCGTCGCTTGGTCTTGACCATGGGGTCCGCTGTGTCCTGCTTCGCCTGATTCTGTTTGACGGCCTCTTGTGCTCTGCTCCAGGTGCTGAGTACCGGAGACTGTTGCTGCTGCGGTGTGTCGCTCCCTGGAGAGTGCAGCGGGTCCAGGGACGGACTGTGGTTGTCTTTGGCCATGTTTGACGCGCTGAGTAAGCCGCTTGTGGCTTCGTATCGCTCGCTGCCGGTCTCTGCACGTTGCAGCTCCTGCACTTCTTCTCGGCTTCTCCTCCGACGCTCGGGCCACGAATCGCCGTGGACGTGAACGCTCAAGTCTCGATTCTCGAGTGAAGAGGCCCGAAGTGGCGGCAAAGCGCTCACGATGCGAGCTGGCATAGTGAAACCGAAAGAGCGGAGAAGGACAGCCGGAACAAACCCTGTCTCGCCTTTCCCCAGCACCATTGAAAGTTGACTTTACCAATAAGTATTGAGTTTTCACTGTTGGTATGGATAATATCTGTTGTTGATCCACTGCTGGTTGCCTACAGTACCCGCTGTAGATTGCGTCGAGTGTTTGAATGCCGAGGTGGCCATCCATACCGCTTGCTTAGAAACAGTAGGGGGTGATAGAAGTGCTGGCAGCCCCGACTCTCATCGTATCGATCGTATGTTGCAGCCGTTTGAAAATCCATGAGCGCTCAGTATCGCGCTTGTTGAAGTGTTCTGCAGACGACGCAAAGTGACAGGAGCAGCTTTCGTTCGTCGAGTTCATAGTCGCCATGTGATGCGTATGCAGCACTTTCACCGTAAAACGTTCATGACGCTGCGGTGCCATCTGTCGCTCCGTGTCAGGGCGAATTATTGAGCGTCTGGTAATCGCTGCAGCATGTCCGGCTCGTTGGGCTCCTTCGCCATGATTGCCACCGTGTTGTGGCGATCTGGATGTCCGTCGTAGCGTGTCAGAAGTTGCGGAACTCTTGTCGAGAGGCGTCGTTATCGAGCGGTGGGGTGTCCTCGCTTGAGCTCGGGTACTCGTCGAAGTTGGTCGTATCGCCTGCACAGGCCAGTCTCGGGACGTACGGCGCAGCCACTTGTCGGAGCGGGACGACGTCCCAGTCTACGTTTTCAAACCACACGTGCTTCTTGATATCCACTGCGTCGCTTAGTCTCTTGGCTGGGTCGGGCTGCAACATTTGCCGCAGCAGGTCCTTCAACGAGCTCTGCATGTACCGCGGCCAATAGATCTTGCCAGAGAGGATGCGAGTGTAGAGCTCAAAGTGCGACCCGTTGCGGCGTGTCGTGAACGGCGGTGAGCCGCAGACCATTTCGTACACCACGCACGCAAACGCCCACCAGTCCACGACGCGCGAGTAGTTTCGCGCTTGGTGAGACAGCGTAAGCTGCTCCGGCGCCAAATACTGAGGCGTTCCCACGCTTGATGAGGTGCGATCGCTTGGTCCACGAAGCCGCTTGACAAATCCGAAGTCCACGACCTTAATGTGCCCACCAGCATCCAGCAAAACGTTTTCGGGCTTCAAGTCGCGATACATGTAGCCATTCTCGTGGCAACCCTCAATGAACATGATAAGCTCCGTGGCGTAAAACTTGGCCTCGTCATTGGATAACCGACCGACAGTGTGCAGTCGGTGGAAGAGCTCTCCGCCAGGTACGTACTCCATCAGAAAATGTACATGCGAAGACGTGGCCAAACTGCCGAAGAACCGCACCGTGAACGGATGTCGAACTGCTGTCATCTGGGCCATCGCGTCACGCTCGGCTTCAAGCTGCAAGGTCATCTTTTTGACTATCACTTCCTTCTTCTTGATGGACTTTAACACGTAGTACAGACTTGAACGCTTGTGCCGAATGAGACGTACTTTACCCAGCATACCAGTGCCAACGATGTCCAACAACTCGAAGTAGTTCTCGAGGCTGAAAGGTTTCGGCGGCATGTCCAGCCTCGTGCCGATCCATGCCGCAGACACTGAGTCTTCATCCGCTTTCTCGCCTTGCACGTCCGTGGCCTCGCCATACCTGTATTGTACATTTGAGGCCGATTCGCCTAGGACAGACGCTGCGCCACCCATCTGCAATTTGCACCTCGGGATGAGCTCATCTACAATGACGGATCAAATACTGCCTCGGCAGGAATCGTTTCATTGGAGCTGCTGAAAATACCACAGAAGAGAGACCAGTCCGTTAGTCAAACATCAAGCTCCACTCGTCGATTTACACGAATTGGATTAGCAGAACACCGAGAATGCAGCACGAATATTAGAGACGCGTCCTTCACATGTCTATGAGCCGGTTTTGTCTATCGGGAACGGGTGGGCTTCCGTGTTGAAAACAACCTCATCCAAGGCCATCATCGAGTCGTCCGAGAACAGCAGGAATAGATACTTGAGCGTCTCAGCGATGAAGAAGCTCTCCATTTCATTGCGGAAGCCAACGTGAATTGGGCCCTTTGCAACGTTTCCAATACTTGTGTAGCCACCTCGCTCTAACCGGCAGTTCTTTTCGAACGCCTTCATGATTTCACGGCCGTACTCACGGTACTTCTCGTCCTTTGTGGCACGATACAGCACCATCAAGCTCTCCGCCGTCTCGGGACGCAGCAAGTTGAAAGCGTCAGTGGCGCTGACGAGCAAGTCTTCTTCTACGTTCTCCTTCATGTTGAAATACATGATCTCGGGGGCAAGCTTAGCCTCCATCTGAGCGTACATTTGGTAGCACGTTTCGATGAGCTGTTTCGCAAGCGTGAGATGCTCCTCAGGCATGCCGTTCATGTAACCTAGCGCCAGCATACCTGGCACGAAGCACACCAAGTGGTCCATCTTGGGCTCGAACTTGCCGTACACCAGCTCTCCAATGAATACCAAGCCATTGGGCTTTGACTTACCCAGGAGCTTGTCCATGATGCCATCCACTGCCGTCATGTACTGCGTCTTGAACTTGCCGTCCTTCTTGCCCGACAAGAGCCACTGCGTATCAACAACATAAAGAGAGTAAGCCACGCATCAGCTAAGTTCACTCGACCACTACACTTTACCTGCTTCAGCAAGTACTCGTAGTAGCTGTCACCATTAGCGCCCAAAGTGATTTTCGACTGGGTGATTTTTCCGTTTTGCTGATTCAATTGAACTGGCAAAAGACCGTTTGTGTACTTCTCCTCCACTTGCTTCGCAAGCTACATGATATAAACAAGCACAAAACGTAGGCAGGTAAGTCAACCGTAGTACCACAAGCGCTCACTATTAGTAACAAAACGTACTGAATCCGAAATACGGTCGACCTGCTCTTGGTATTTCGGGTATCCGGTAAGTCGAGTGAGGTACTTGAACTCCATCTGCAGTGTGCCAACTTCTGCTAGAGAGGGGGCAGCTCGTGTCCGTTTCGTCTAAATACCACCACATCAAGCAACACAAATAAATTATGTTTCCTTCATTTGCATTCCTATAAAGAAGCCGAGTGCCACGTACCACAATATCGAAGTCCTTGGCTGGAATACCGTGTTCATACACCTCAAATGCTGGAGACAGCGCCATGCCCAGCTTATTCGCAATTGTGAGCAAATGCACATGCCCCGACAAATAATACGACGACAAGAGTCCTCCCATCAGACGAATCGTCGTCTCAAAAAAGCTGATGAAGCCACTGAGGAAGATCCGCTGCTCCATATTGTTTGCCACCCATTCACTCGCCCGATCAAACTCGTCGAACATGCCCACGAGGTACAGTGTATCCAACGCATCCACAAGTGTCAGTGCCATGTCATGATCTGGCAGCCCCGTGCCCTTGTACGTCTTGACATTCAGCGAGTCGTGGCCATAGGCGTACGTGGAGTAGCCCTTCCAGGCCCATTGCACCATCTCGACCACCTGCTTCTGGTCCTCATTGTGCATCGCCGGATCGTACGGTGCCCGTCGTCGCTGCTCCTCCTCGTGCGTCGGGTCGCTGGCGGGCGGTTCGAACTCGAACGTGTCAGCGGCGGGCTCGGGCGTTTCCTTGTCGGTCGCGTGCTCAATCCGTCGCAAGTGGTTCATCCAGCCGTTGTCCGCCTTGTTGGGCTGCGGCTCCACGACGCTGGAGCTCCAGAGGCCCCACTGCAAGACGATGCCGACGCACAGCAACCCCAGTAGCAGGCGCAGCACCACTGCCGTGGACAGCGAGCGCGAGGACGAGAGACCACGATTGCTGTTCGAGTGGCTGAAGCTCTTGGTGGGGAACGTCGGAGCCAGCGGCGGCTCGCGGATGTTACTGAGACGGCGGGCGCGCGGCTCCATATTAGCGACGTGCGTCCCGAGGGGATCAATCGGGAATGGGGTTGTAAAACGAAGAAAGCTTTTTAGCCAATCAGTCAGAGGATGAGGGGTGAGCCGCTCACTGCGCGGGAGAATACGGAATTTGCATTAGGGAGAGTGGATGGTGTGGGCAGATGAAGAGGAACTACTTTATGCGTGTCAATTGAGAACGAGCCGCGTCTGGCAGGCAGGTGGTGGGGTTTCCTTGCCTTTCTGCTTGGTGGATGTGGTACGCTCCTTGAGAAAACAAAGTGTGACCCGGGTCGCGAGACTGGGGTCCGGATGCCCATAGTTTATGCTTGTGTGTAGTTGATCAGGAGTGTTTCATGACGAGGATGAAGAAGCACAGCGTGATGAGTGTGAGCAGGAGGAAGATGCAGCGCTCGGGCCGCGTGTTGCGCTGGTACTTCTCGGCCCGCTCGAGCTGGCCCAGTCCAGAGCGCATTCTCTCGACCACCTGACGGAAGCAGACCAAGAGAGAGGAGGTGTTAATTGGAGGTGCGAGGCATGGTGGGGTGACACATTCTGTATCCCTACCTGCTCCATGTTGTAGTCGATGCGGTCAATGAGCGTTCCTTGGTCGATCACCATCTCGGCTACTTCCTTGAACATGGTGGCCAGCGTCGCAACCGACTTCGCAATGCGCTGGATCTCGATATCCCGAGTCTTGATTTCGTACTCGGTGCGGTCCATTGTCATAGTGGTGCTCTTGTTGTTGAAACGGAAGCTTTCACCTGCCGTTCCCGCGCCCTTCTCCATCGCGTCGACGTCAAATATCTCGCTCCCGAACTTCTGCAGTTGCAGACGTTGCAAGTACTCGCGCTGTCTTGTTCGAAACTGGATCGATATCTCCTGCAATCGGCCAGCAATCGCTCGTTGTGTGTTCAACCGCACAAGGCGGTCCGCAGGTGACGGACTCGGCTCGCCCCCGATAAAAGCACTGGTGATCTTTTTCAGCGAGCGGTCAGCCTTATGGAACAGCGCTGTGATTTCTTCAGTCAGGCAATTTATCTCGTGCTCTTGCTGGATCTCGGAGTCATCGAACCGGATCATGAGTCGTCGTGTATGCAGAAGCTGCAAATATTCCACTGCATCAGGCAAGGACAACAACAACCATCAGTCCACCATTATTGCAAACGATACACTATCTTTCTATGCCCATGAGTGCGAGAAAATACTGCGCTCGACTCGTACACTTGGCATGAAGCAGGCGAATGGATTCGTCTGCGCTCTCGGCGAACCTCGTCCACTCCGGCTTGTGGATCTCGCTATGCTTCCCACCGTGGAATTCGTTCGCATCTTGAAGCAGCGCTTTCTCCATCGCTTGAGACTTGTTTCGCTGAAAATTCACACAACGTCAGAGATCCGAGCCTCAATCTCCTCCTATATCACCACCTCGCTACCTGCTTAGACAGAAAGAGGGCGCCCAATAACGGCGAGTTGTCCAGCCTGGAACGCATCTGGAACCTCAGGTTGCGCTTGCGCAAGTTGGCTCTGCGCTCCAAGAAGCGGCCCGTAACGTCGCGATACGCCATTGTCTCCAATAATGACGACCATCAAAACCGAAGATCGACTTGGATCTTGAACCGTCGCGTAGTCCTCCCACTGGTACAAAATAACCTCTCTTTCTACCAATCCTATCCCTGCAGATCCAAAAGTTCAACGTAACCTGCATTAAGGATGGCGACGGCGGATGGAGCGCCACCCGCGCTGCGCTGGAGCAGACTGGAGACGATCGCGAGGCGCAACGGAGAGACACCAACGCGACGCTCGGGTCACTCGTTGTCCATCGTGGGCTCCAGCGGCTACCTGTTCGGCGGCTGCGACTACTCCGAGCCTCCAGGCCCGACGAACGACCTGTTCGCACTTAAGATAAACGCCAACTCTCCGAGCGAATGGGAGCGTCTGCGCTCACCTCTGGGCGGCGCGTGGCCGCCCCCTAGATGGAAACACTCGGCCACAGTCGTGGACAACAAGATCTACGTGTTCGGCGGCTTCCACAGCAGCTCCGCGCGGTTCAACGACCTGTGGATCTTCAACCCCATCACGCTAGACTGGAGTCAAGCTGGAGCCTTGGGTTCTGCCGTTAATAGTAATAATAGCAATGCTCTGCATCGAGCTAGTGTGGCCAAGTCCGTGGCTCCGACACTGCCGGCTCCCAGAGGAGCGCATTCTGCAGTGGCTATACGACGCTCTGTTTACGTGTTCGGAGGCTATGGCGGTACGGGATACGGCAGGAGAGACTTTGACGACTTGTATATGCTACGGACAGATGATTTGAGTTGGACCAAAGTCACGTGCAAGGGCAAACCACCGGAGAAACGAGCAGGCCATCAGGCCTATGCTGTGGACGACCTAATGTTGGTGTGTGGTGGGTGGAACAGCGTCGCGCAGTTTAATGACTTACACATTTTTGACTCGGCCGTGAACTCGTGGACACTTGTGGAAGGCACGCATATGGCCTCGACGCTGCCAAGGTGGAACCACGCGTGTTGTGCGGTGCTCGCCATACCACATGCAAAGGTTTTCGTGTTTGGCGGCGTAATGGGTGAAGCAAATAACTACAATGCCCAAGGAAACTACATGAATGATTTGAGCGTGCTTGACACGGGTGAAATGAGCTGGTCCATTCCAGAGATCGAGGGCACGCCACCCTGCGGGCGAAGCGATACAACATTGACATATGATGATAAGGGCAGTCGCCTAATTGTTTTCGGTGGATGGGCCAACGTTTGGCTGAACGATATGTTCTATCTAGACGTAAGCTGCGTTGTTGGGCCTCCTTATGGTATCACTGGGGTTTATCCAGACTTTGGGCCGATTACGGGTGGCACTCCCTTGGTGATCGAAGGTATCGATTTTGTCAATAAAGCAGTGACCATCCGATTCTCGTGCCGGAAAGGATCGGTGGATGTCCCTGGAGAATATGTGAACGATCACACACTGAATGTTGTGACGCCAGACTTCACTGCGTATCCTGCTGGAGATATTCAGATCCGTGTAGCACTTCAGGGTGACTCGTTCACGACAACTTTTCAAACATATAGCTACTTTTCGGTTACCGATGCACCGCTTTGTTTCGCGTATGGCCCCGGTGTGTTATCGGGTGGAGCTAGTGGCGAGCCTACGTGCTTTATTGTCCAGGCGAGAGATGCTCGGGGCAACCTGCGGACACGTGGTGGGGACGAATTTAATGTCGAAGTCTCGCTCGACGACTCCGATCCCATCTTCCTGCCGAGCTTGCAGATTCAGGATCTTCTAAATGGAAAGTACCTTGTAAGTTACACAGTGCCGAACCCTGGTGAGTACCAAGTAAGAATTGAGTTCCAGGGCACATTTGACGGAAACGCAGGGCCTATTCGCGGGTCACCATACACTGCAACTTTCGATGATATTGTTACCCGAGAGATGAATTTAATGACAGGAAAGCTCGTGATAGACCAAGTCTTGCATGACTTACAGGGACTCCAGCAGTCGACACGAGAGTGCAATGTTGGACTGGAACAGCCTTTATCGGACCCAACCTGGACTCCTGAGCAGGTCACAGCTGCGTTAATTGGACTGAAAGAACACGTATTTATGGTTGAGAAACGTGGAGAAGCGATATCTTTATCAATTGAGGAACTCCGTGCGGAAATCGCTTTCCTTAGAGATGCTGGTATCTTTGTCACCAAGGAGCTCGATATTTTGTTGGCTATCGAAGTCGCTTGGGGAGAGGTACTGAAGAAGGTCCCCGCCGCAAGTAATCGTATCGCACCATTGATCGCTACGCAAAGCTTAAAGTTTCATGACGAGGTTGCCGTCTATATGGAAGAACTGCGAGCAAAAGAGACCCAGCTTAAAACGAAGGCATTCTGGAACTTTTCTGTTGGCGTCAACGCGGCGCTAACACTGCTTTCTGACGAGCAGGCAAATGCGGAAAAGGATGGAGATATTTTTCAACAAAAGAAACATATTGCAGAGATTCTGGAGTGCGAAGATCTGATGGACCCTTGTGCCTCCATAATAGCGGCTATCCAGAGGACATTTACCCATTGCAATCAATTGTGGGAAGCCATTTCAGAGGTAACAAGGAAAATTGACTTGTCGAGAGATATTCCTTGGAACATGATTGATGGTATTATTTTGGAAGAAGAGGCGAAAGCTTTCTTATCGCTGGTAAAAGCTACACACAAAGACATTCGCGATTGTGACGCATTTAAAAAGTTTGAGCGATTAGTAAAGGACTTCCTTAGTACGTGTCCATTATTTCAAGCTCTTCGGCATCCTTCAATGCGAAGGCGTCACTGGCAAGATCTCATTGCAGTTTCAGGAAAGACTTTCGATTGCCCGGACGATAACCCATCCATTAAATTTGCAGATATTTTAGCACTAAATCTGCACGAGTTTCAGCGGGATGTGGAAGAAATTACAGATCGAGCTCAAAAAGAAGCCAAACAAGAATCAACTCTGTACGAGCTTGAAAATCGTTGGTCTAGTATTTGCCTGACGATGACTCCATATAAGGAAACGATAGTACCCTTACTACACATGGCGGAAGACGATGTAGAGATGCTTGAGTCGGACCAGTTGCTTGTACAAGGAATGGCTTCTGGGCGAAATAGTTTTTTTCAGGAGCAGACACAACTGTGGCGATCAAAGCTCATGCTTGTATCTGAAACAGTTGGAGCGTTACTGGATATTCAGCGATCGTGGTCGTATTTGGAGCCGCTCTTTATGCAGTCAGAGGAGGTTAAACGGGAGTTGCCTGACGAGGCGGCGAGGTTTGAAGATGTGGACGAGCTGGTTCGCCAAACACTGCAACAGATGTGGCTTCAGGAACCACCTGGGAATGTACTGCTTGCCTGCCAGCTTCCTGGCTTGCTCGAACTGCTAAATGACCTTCGCTCACGGTTGGAAAAGTGCCAACAAGCGCTAAAGGAGTATCTCGACTCTAAGCGCCGCTTATTCCCTCGCTTCTATTTCATATCAGAAGCTGACTTGCTCGATATACTTTCGAACGGAAGCAGTCCGCAGAAGATTATGATTCACCTCGATAAGGTGTTCCTGGCAACGCATACCCTGCTCCTACAAAAAGACAACAATGGAGCGGCTAGCTCAATGCTTGCCACTCACTTTATATCCAACGACTCTGCAAAAGAGACCATTTCATTCGAGAATATGGTACCGTTGGAAGGTAAGGTTGAGCTTTATATGCAAACAATACTGGAATCGATACAGCTCACCTTAAAGGGGCATGTCACGTTCTCAATCAACCGGTTTCCTAAGCAAAATAGAGTTGACTGGTTGCTACAGAAAGTTCCACCAGTTAGTGAGGGTGCGGTATCGAAAGATAATATGGATGCCTCTCAGATTGCACTGCTTGTCGCTGGCATTGAATACGTAAGAAACGTTGAAACTGCATTTGATCTCATTTCAAAGGGTCATGCGACCGCCATGAAGGAGCTCCTCGAGAAAGTTATGATCCAGCTCAGCGATTTGATTAAGCTGACTCAAACGAACCTGCCGAAAGGCGATCGCCAACGTACAATGTGCATGATCACAATGGATGCACATTCACGAGATATTGTGCAGAAACTGTTGTATGAACAGATCACGACACCGAGCTCGTTCCTTTGGCAGTCGCAGTTAAAGCAACGACGGTCAGATCATCAAAATCACACATACCTGGAAATCTGTGACGCAACATTTGACTACGGATTCGAGTATCTGGGCAATGGCCCGAGACTGGTGATCACGCCTTTGACTGACAGAATTTATGTTACTGCTACCCAGGCTCTTCACATTCAAATGGGTTGTGCTCCAGCAGGGCCTGCCGGAACAGGAAAAACAGAAACCACGAAAGACCTTGCAAATATGGTAGGCAAAGTATGTTATGTGTTTAACTGTTCCCCCGAAATGGACTACAAGAATCTGGGGAATATTTTCAAAGGATTAGCAAGTGCGGGCGCGTGGGGGTGCTTTGATGAATTCAACCGTCTCGCTCCTGAAGTGTTATCTGTATGCTCGGTTCAATTCAAAGCTGTCTGCGATGGTATTAGAAGCGAAAGCAGCCATGTTGTTGTTGAAGGAGACTCGGTCACGCTCGATCCCACATGCGGGACATTTATTACCATGAATCCTGGATATCTCGGTCGTTCTGAACTGCCAGAAGGCTTGAAAGCATTATTCCGACCCATTACAGTGATGGCACCGGACCTTGTGCTGATCTGCGAGAATATGCTGATGGCAGAAGGGTTCCGAGAGGCGAAGCTTCTTGCTACGAAATTCTTTAGTCTGTATTCGTTGCTTCGAGAGCTTCTCTCTAAACAAGACCACTATGACTGGGGCCTTCGAGCTGTCAAAAGTGTACTTGTCGTTGCTGGTTCTTTTAAGCGAGCTGAGCCGAAATTTTCCGAACAAGAAATTCTTATGCGTTCCCTTCGAGATTTTAACTTGCCCAAAATCGTGAAACAGGACCTTCTTATATTCACGGGGCTACTTAACGACCTCTTCCCCAACCTGAACCTACCGCGGAAGATCGACGAGTTGATGGAAAAGTACGTTCACGTTGCGTGTGAAGATCGCGGGCTTTGGCCGCATGAACAATTCCGGCTGAAAGTTATTCAGCTGGAGGAGCTGCTAGCAATTCGACACTGTGTCTTCGTGATGGGGCCACCGGGAAGTGGGAAAACGGAATGCTGTGAGACGCTTATTGCTGCTAGGAAGAAGAAAGGCGAAGAGTACATGACGAAAGTAATTGACCTCAACCCCAAGTCAGTTTCTACTGAAGATCTTTATGGATATATGGTGCTTGGTACACGAGAATGGAAAGATGGTCTATTGTCTAAGATCATGCGCGACGTGGCTAGTGGTTCGGTCACAGACCCTCGCCCGAAATGGATTGTACTGGATGGAGACCTGGACGCTAACTGGATTGAGTCGATGAACTCTGTCATGGATGACAATAAGATGCTTACACTTGCTTCGAATGAGCGCATCCCGCTAAAGCCGAACATGCGACTTTTATTTGAAATCCGGGATCTGAAGTATGCAACCCCTGCGACAGTATCTCGTGCGGGAATTCTTTACATATCTGATGATGATGGATTTCAATGGAGGTCATTCTTGGCTAGCTGGGTGGCAACTAAGGGCACGTCTGTACAGCAACGCACAGCGTTGGGAGAGGCTATGAACAAGTACATCGATCCTATCATCTCGTTTGTAAAGCAATGTTGCAAGACTATTGTACCGATGCAGGAAATAACTATGGTGCAAACCTACCTCTACTTTCTTGATGCAGTGTTGGACGCAGAAACTCTACGAGATTCCAAGAAAGTGGATATCCTGAGTGGTTTTATATCTGTGTGGGCGTTTGGTGCCGCACTCACAATTACCGACGATGGAACAGACTATCGTAAGCTGTTTAGCGAATGGTGGCGAAGTGAGTTTAAGACCATCAAGTTCCCTGCTCGTGACACTGTGTTTGATTACTGGCTTGACCCCAACACGCTAACCTTCGACACATGGCGAGCGTCGCCGTACTTCAAAGCAGTCCACTTCGATGGATCTGTTGCCATGTCATCTGTCACTGTATCTACTCCTGAGACGGCTTCTATTACAAGTTGGATGAGTGTCATGGTTCGTGAAGAGCGTCCTTTCATGCTATGTGGCAATGCAGGTACAGGAAAGACACAGTTGGTACAAGGGTTACTCAACAATCTAGATGGTCGGGTCTCAGGAGGTAAAACTAGTGTTATTTCTTCTTCCTCCGCTCCAACAACGTTGTCAATTGCCGCCACTAAAGGTCCAGCAGCCAGTATGAGTATCAACTTCAATTATTACACTAATGCACCCGCACTGCAAGCAATTCTCGAGTCGAAGCTTTCAAAACGAGTTGGCTCTACTTTTGGTCCAACCGTTGGGAACCAGTTGATATACTTCCTAGATGATTTAAATCTTCCTCAAGTGGATCAATATGGAACGCAGAGTGCCATCGCATTGCTTCGTCAATATCTGGACTATGGACACTGGTATGATCGAGCTAAGTTTTCACTAAAACAGATCGTGGATGTGCAGTTCTTGAGTTGCATGAACCCCAACGCCGGAAGCTTCAGCATCAACCCGCGTCTTCAGCGGCATTTTGTTACTTTTGCCCTGCCTCAGTTGAGCGCTGCCAGTTTACAGGTTATCTACACAACTTTTCTAGAGGGTTATGTTGCCGATTTCGTTGAAGATATCCGCAAGATGTGCCAGCCAATTCTAAAGGCTGCACTTAATCTGCACGTGCAATTGTGCAGTACCTTTCGTAAGACTGCTGCTAATTTTCACTACGAGTTCAATATTCGACATGTAGCGAACGTGTTCCAAGGACTGTTGATGGCAAAACCACCAACGTTTGAGGATCCGCTAAAATTCGCGTTGTTGTGGGTGCATGAATCTGCACGGGTCTACGGAGACCGCATGGTTTCCACACAGGATCAAGCCAAATTCACATCGATTGTGCAACAGCAAGCTAGAAAATGCTTTCCTGCTCTCAACTTTATGCGTTACTTTGCCCCAGTTTCTTCTGGCACAGAGAGCAGTGATTCAGCTCTACTTCAAACCGACCCAGTTCTCTTTTGTCATTTTGCAAATGGCTTGCGTACTAATGAATACGATCAAGTGGTATCTTTCAAAGTTCTTCATGCTACCGTCGAGGAAGCGCTGGCAGAACACAATGAGTTAAACGCGAAAATGGACCTAGTTTTATTTAAGGACGCACTCGAGCATATTACCCGCATCGTACGCATTATTTCAAACCCATCCGGCCATGCGCTTCTTGTCGGGGTTGGTGGAAGCGGCCGCAAGTCACTGGCACGTTTAAGTACATTCATCTGTGGATATGCTCTAGTGGAGATCACAATTACGCAAGCGTATTCACTGTTGGACTTCAAGTCCGATCTGCAGAGCATGTTCATGAAAGCCGGTGTCAAAGGTGACGGATTAGTTTTCCTATTTGACGACAATCAAATCAAGAATGAACGAATGCTCGTGTATTTGAACGACTTGCTGTCGAGTGGCAATATACCAGATCTTTACAATGCTGACGAACAAACCAATTTGATTCAGCAATTCCAACCGAAGATGGTGGCAGCGCTAGCAGCAAGTGCCGCGGCAGATCCATCTGGCGATGCTAATGAAGCTATGAATCTTGGAACCGAAGGGTCTGAAAAAGAGCGTGCCTGGCGATGGTTTGTCCAGGAAATTAAGCGCAATCTACACGTTGTCCTCTGTTTTTCTCCAGCAACAGCAGACTTCCGAATGCGAGCTCGGAAGTTCCCCGCTCTAGTGAACTGTGCGTTGATCGACTGGTTTCAACCATGGCCTAAGGAAGCGCTGCGGTCAGTTGCTGCCCGTTTCCTTTCCTTTGATAACATTCCACAGTTGAGTCCCGCAGAAAATGTGGCGATGGCGGTGCAAAATTTCATGCCATTTGCTTTTCAGAGTACAAATACTTTAGCAAGTGAGTTTTTCACACGTGAAAAGCGTCGCGTTTACTCGACCCCGAAGTCATATCTTGAATGTTTGACACTGTATCGTCGGTTACTAACCCAGAAGCACTCCAGACACCAAAATGCGATGCAACGCCTTCAAAGTGGACTCGAGAAGATGGAATCGACAGGTGAAATCGTTGCGACCATGGAGGAAGAGTTGAAACGTACGCTAGAAGAAGCAGAAAAAAAGAAGGTTATTGTTGAAGAGTTAGCAGCCCGGCTTCAAAAAGACAAGGAGCTTGTTGAAAACGAGACAACAAAAGCAAATGTTGAACGCGAGAATTGCGCTATCATCCAGACCGATGTGTCTGCAAAGAAAGCGGACACCGAAGCAGATCTTGCTCAAGCAGAGCCTATGTTGGAGGCTGCGATGGCGGCTTTAGATACGCTTAACAAAAAGGATCTGGGAAACTGCAAGACAATGGCAAAGCCTCCTGCAGGTGTAGGTGACGTTTTCGGCGCTGTAGTCGTGCTCTTTGCTGGCGTAAATCCAAATGTGATCATCCAAAAAAATGGTAAGGTGAAAGACAAGGATCGATCATGGGAGGCCACGAAGAAGGCGCTGCTGGGAAACATTAACTCATTAGTCGATGAACTTAAAGGATTCAAAACGCTGGTGGATAACCAGCAAATACCTGAGGTCAACTGGAAGGAAATCCGTCCGTTTTTGCTGCTTGAACACTTCAATGTGGAGGCAATCGAGAAGAAAAACTCTGCCTCTGCTGGGCTGTGTGCCTGGGTAATCAATATCGTGGCTTATTACGATGCCATTGTGGTGGTTGAGCCCAAAAAACGAGCATTAGAAGAGGCTAACGAAAAACTACGAGTTGCGAACCAGAGGCTGGAGTTGGTCAATCAAAAGGTGGCAGCACTGGAGGAGAAGCTTACAATATTGACAGACGAATTTGACAAGATAAATAAGGAGGTTCAGGACGCAGTGGGATTGCTGGAGAGGGGTCGGCTTCGTATGGAGCTTGCTCGTCGATTAGCAAAGGCTCTCGGGAGTGAGAGTGAACGCTGGGCACATGAACTGGAGCAGCTCCGTGTAAGTGCCGAAATGTTGGTCTGCGACGTTGTGATAGCTGCTAGCTTTGTTTCGTATGTTGGCGCTTTCACAAAGCCATTCCGAGATTTGCTTATCAACGACAAGTGGCTGCCATTCCTACGTAAAGCGCTGACTGAAAAGCTATCTAAAGCTGACAAAGATAAGGACAAGGCTGCACCTGCGCTAAGCACTATGTCAGAAGATGGTAATCCTTTACAAATCCTTGCAACACCTTCAGAAATTGCAGAATGGAATACGAAAGGGCTTCCAAGCGATCGCGTTTCGGTCGAGAATGGTGCCATAGTGCGCAACAGTACTCGTTCACCACTACTAATCGACCCACAACTACAAGGTATTTATTGGCTTCGTGAAATGGAGAAGCATGCACGACGTGCGGCACCTAGCTCCCTGCAGGTAGTACGTCAAGATCAACCAAACTTGACTCAACTATTGGAGACTGCAGTCGAGCACGGTTACACAGTGATAGTTGAAAATATGGGAGAGAAACTGGAGGTGTGTATGTGGCCCGTGATCTCTCGGTCTACCACCGTACGAGGCCACAAAACCCTACTGAAGATGGGCGATAAACTCGTCGAACTACATCCAGAATTCCGATTGTATTTGCATACAAAGCTGTCGAATCCTCACTACCCACCTGAGCTGCAAGCCGAGACTACGATGATCAATTTTGCTGTTACGCAACAAGGCCTTGAAGACCAGCTTTTGTCCCTCGTAGTGCGCAAGGAGTGGCCTAAAATGGCTAAAGTTCGTACAGCTCTCATTCACCAACAGAACGAGTTTAAAATCCGGATACAAACGCTGGAAGATCGTATTCTTTCGAGCCTTGCCGATGCCGAGGGGGACGTGACGGAGAATGTGCAGGTAATCACGGACTTGGAAACGACTAAGGCTACGTCACAAGAAATCGCAAAGAAAGCCGCCAAAGCCACTGAGTACGAAGCTCAAATCAATGAGCTGAGCGCGAAGTATCAATCCGTGGCAAGTCGGGGGGCACTGCTATTTTTCATTATGGATGGCTTGCATCGCATGCATGCATACTATGTGTACTCTTTGAACGCGTACGTCGTCATTTTTCAGCGTGGAATTGACCTAGTTCAACCAGAAAAGGATCCTGGAAGACCGCCGTCATCGGGTGGCGGAGGTTTGCTTAGTCGGTTGAAGGCAGCGGCAAAAAAGGTTATTGTATCGCAACGCTTTCAGTGGAATTCAGATTTGCTCCTGGCGGATCGGGTAATGGACACTAACTCCGAACAGGATTTAGACGTCCTCATGAAGGAAACGGACCAAGAAGAAAAGCCTTCAACTGCACAAATCGACGCCCGGTGTACGCAGCTCAATTCTTCCATTACTGACGTGGTATTCAACTATATACGTCGGGGGCTCTTTGAGAAGGACAAGCTGACCTTGGCCACTCAACTGTGTTTTTCGATTTTACAGTCGGAAAAGAAAATCGATACGATCGACATTCGTCAGCTAGTGATGTGCAGTACTGCAAGTGACATGGGGTCAGGGATGGGACTTCTTAGCGAGTGGATGACTGAAACAATGTGGCTTCGCGTTCGGAAACTCGAGGAGAATATACCCAGCCTCGTGAAGCTTACAACGTTTATGCGCTCCGATAGTGAAGAATGGCGAGAATGGTGTGATGCTGAAAAGCCCGAAGTGAAACCCCTCCCCGGTCAATACAAAACCTCGGTCACGCCAGTCCAGTTGCTGCACATCGTACGCGTGCTCCGGCCAGATCGAATGATCTTTGCTCTGCGCTCCTATCTAAGTGATACGTTTGGTAAGCAGATGGTTCAGCAGCCACCCTTTGACATGGAGGCGGCTTACCAAGAAACGAGTGCCTCAACGCCAATGTTTTTCGTGCTATTTCCTGGCGTGGACCCAACCTCGTGGGTGGAGACGCTTGGCAAAAAGTTTGATTTCACATACGAGCGAGGAAATCTTATCAACATTTCTATGGGCCAAGGTCAGGAGGAATATGCTGACAGTGTGCTCATGAAGTTCTCTCGTGAAGGAAATTGGGTGATTCTTCAGAACATCCATTTGATGCAGTCATGGCTCCCGAGGTTAGAGAGAACTCTGGAAGTTTACTCTGTATCTGCAGACCAGAATTTCCGGTGTTTCCTCTCATCCGAGGGCCCAGCTTTGGCCTCGCTCAGTAATCTTCCAGAGTCACTTCTACAAAGCTGCATCAAGGTTGCAAATGAGGCGCCGACTGACTTGAAGAGTAATTTGCGCCGAGCCTGGGCTAACTTTTCGCTGAAGCAGCTTGACGCTTGTGCTCAGCCTAGCGAGTACCAAGGATGTATCTTCGCCTTATGCTTCTTCCATGCGCTGGTGTTAGGACGGCGGAGGTTTGGCTGCCAAGGTTGGAGTCGGCCTTACAGCTTCAACACGGGGGACTTGCTTATCTGTTCGGATGTACTTCGACGGTATCTTGACACCGCGGCAACGAGTAGATCGAAGAGCTTGCCATGGGACGATCTGCGTTATATCTTCGGAGAAATTATGTATGGTGGCCATATCACGGATCACTGGGACCGGATTACGAACAACACCTACCTGAACGAAGTGTTTACAAAAGATATTTTCCACGGCAAAGAACTCACTGCTGGGTTTAAGTGTCCCGACCCGTTTACTTTTAGTTATACCAAGTACGCCGATCATATCGAAACACAGCTGCCGAGTGAATCCCCAACGGTGTACGGATTGCATCCGAACGCAGAGGTAGGATACCTCGTGGACGCCTCCAATGAACTATTCGCGGCAATTGCAAAATTCCAGCCATCAGGAGGACCACCCACGTCTGCTGATGGCACAGCAACTAAGACTGCACGGAGCGCAGCTTCAGAGCTGGCAAAAGAAAATGCTCACGTCTATGCCGTTATCGAAGAGCTGCTCGAAAAGCTTCCACCGGAAATTGATCTTGCAGACTTACAAGCCAAGGCAGATCCATTGCTGACAACCGATCAGTCCCCTTACGTTGTAGTCGCTTTGCAAGAAGCTACTCGCATGCACACACTACTGCACGAGATTCAAACCAGTCTCGTCGAACTCACGAAGGGTATTCAGGGAACGTTGAATATGACAGAGCCGATGGAGGACCTAATGGAGGCTCTTTCAATCAACCAAGTCCCTGGTCGTAATGTGCTGCATATGTGCTCTTGGGAGAGATACGCGTGGTGGTCGCGCAAGTCACTATCGTTGTGGTTTACCGATCTACTGGAGCGCGTCCAATTTCTTTCAATTTGGACAAACGAGTTCCGCCTTCCTTACTCGATGTGGATCTCGGGCTTGTTCAATCCAACAGCTTTCCTCACTGCAATCAAGCAGTGCACGGCGCGCACACACGGAATCCCACTGGACTCCATGGCGATTGAGACTCATGTTACACCCATTGTCGATGCTGAGGGGGCCGAATCGTATCCAGAAATGGGTGCGTACATTCATGGTCTGTTCATGGAGGGCGCGCGGTGGGAATATCCTATGAAAGACGGCGACAAAACGTCACCGTTTATATACGAGGTCGACTCTATTCCTTGTGGCGGGCACCTAGTGGATCCGATGCCAAAGGAATTGCTTCCTGCTGCACCTGTAATCTATGCGCGAGCTGTGGTGATTGACAGCAAATGGGAAGCCACAGCAGTGGGGCACTTCCGACGTAGCAAGGACGTATTTGATTGTCCTGTATACCAGACAACACTCCGAGGACCGACGTACGTGTTCCTTGCTACACTGAACACGATCCATCCCAAGGCGAAGTGGATATTGGCTGGTGTGGCGCTTGTCATGCAAAGAGATTCCTAGATCCGGCCATAGCGTATTTTATTTCGTGAAGAAAGCAGTAAGACTCAATTTCATTTACCCATAAACCATAGGCGCAGATACTTGGTGCGGGCTTAAGCCTGGTTGGGATTGAAGAGCTTTGGCATTTGCTGCCAGCACTTCCAGTAGTTTTGATCGTTGTGGTCACAGCGAAGAGCGTAGTCCGTCAATTTAACGAGGTATGTCGTCTCGAACATGAACGCGAGCCCTCCTTCGAACTTCTCCGGCTTCAACTGCGCGTCGGAAGCTGCGAGGAACGTCGCTGCATCTGGGCCGTGCGGGGTGTCGACACTGTGTAGAGAAGCACCTCCAGGGGCGAACCCGTCCTCTCCCCCCTTTTTGGCGTCATAGTTACCGTAAATCATTCCCATGTACTCGCTCATGCAATTGCGATGGAAGTAGGGCGGGCGGAACGTGTGATCTTGAACCTGCGCGCGTAGTGTTAGAATAAGTTGAGTGGTTTGTGTATTAATGCAAGCCCAATTCGCGTACCATCCATCGCGGCGGGAAAATGACAAAGTCTGCAACCGCATTGCCTGGTTCATCGGTTTGGCACGTGAGAACACAATAAATGGAGGGGTCCTGTGAAGCAGAAAAAAAAACAGTTAGCGAGAAGCCGATAGGCACGTGATAAAATCGAGAATGCGTACCGGATGGTCGTAGCTCACAGAGTTCATCGTGCAGAACTTGTCCAGGTTGTATTTGCAGGGAATATAATTCCCGTGCCACGCGACGACATTGAACGGCGAAAAGGCCATGCGGGCTGAAAACATTTGGCCACCAAACTATATAGATGCCGCCGTTCGAGTTAGTGCGTCCAACCAATTCTGCTGTTTCAAGCGATCGCTCACCTTGTTGACGACCAGGTACTCACACTCACGGTCCTCGTAGGCAGCAGTCGGGTGCTCGAAATCACGTGGGTTGGCGAGTCCATTCGCTCCAATCGGTCCAAGATCAGGGAGGATGAAGTGGCGATTATACACCTCCAGAATATAGCCACGGGAAGGCTCATCCAGCTCCACCGAAAAGCGAATCCCACGCTAGCAAGGGGCAGTCACACAAAATTCGGTCAGCACAATAAGTCATTACCATCGCCACCGACACCGTTCTGTACCTGAATGACACAAATCTCGTGCGGTGACACTTTCAGTCGGCCAAACTCGGTGGTAATCTTCAGCACACCAATCTGTGGAACTGCAAAAATAACAATGAAAGAACTGTCAGCCCACAATTCATTTTCCAGGAAGGACGGATTTGGCTAACGTACCGATGAGAAAGTCGCCGTCTGAGTTGTAGAAACACTTGTCCGTCATAGATTTGTTGGCCGCGTACATGTGGATCGCCATGCCTGCTTTCATCGTGGGGTCCCCCGCTCCACCGATCGTGCGAAGTCCATCCACAAAATCCAGACTCTCGGACTCCTTGGGGAGCGGCATGGGCTTCCACCGCATCTGCTGCGGCGTCAACTTCTCCTTAGCAAAGTCCGCCTTGACGAACGGATGCTCCACTTCCTGGTACTTCTCGTGCACCACCGGCGGCAAAATCCGGTACAACCAGCTACAGCACAACAACATTAAGTTTAGTCCCCACGTAGCATTGCTACAATTTGCACACCAACTCACCTGCGCTGGTTCGAGTGGCGGGGCAAGGTGAACGCCGTTCCCGAGAGTTGCTCCGCGTACAGACCGTACGGACACTGCATTGGCCAGCAGAAAATAAGGTTTAGGCTCGTCTTTTAGGTGGTAAAGTGTGCATTATTACTTTTTGGGGGTTGTTTTGGCCCTTGGGCAGTGCGTCGGGCAGCGCCTCCGAGCAGAAATCGTTGCCGAAGCCAGGCAGATACGAGAGCGAGTCCCATTGGGCGTCCGTCATGGCGGCGGGCAGTGAAGAGCTTGAGCAGTAACGCGCAAAACGTTAAATGAGCTGCTCGAACTGCGGCTGGTTGGACAGGTTTAGGGAATGAAACTTCAACGTCGTCAATTTGGTATGTTTCGACGCGAACCTGCAAGATGTAATATATGAAATGTACAATATGATTTAATATTTCAGTGACAAGTCGCTTGCTAATAGAAAACGATCGCTGTCGAGGAAGGAAGGGTATAAAGTTTGAGTCGAACGCTACTTTCACCATTGACTCGCAACCTGTTTCGGTGTCTGGGAGTTCAGTATCCGCTCGTCGAGAGTGTATCGTCGATACCGGTCGGCAGCGCGTTCCTCCCCACGATTCACACTTCTTGCGTCGAGCAGGTGGGCTGATTTCGCAGTAGAAGCTTGGGGGATTGGAACGGCCACTTTTCGAGTCATCGCCTTGACCCCGGCGCACAAAATGCAGTTGGCGAGTGCGTGGAGAGCGCACTTGGACTGGATCTCACTCTGGAGCGGGGAGCTGTGGTAGCTGTTGGCACCTGCACTGCTCGATACTGCGTTGTAATTGTAGCTCGAAGATGCTGGTGCTGCGACTTGAGCAGCATTGATACTTGCACTACTGACGCCGCCCTTGCTGCAAATGAAGCAGCGTAGCAATTGGTGCCGCTCGCACGGCCCGTCATGGGTCTTGCGAGTCGGTTCGTTCAACTTGCTCACGAGACAAGTACTTGCTATGGACTCGTTGGCCAATTGACGGACTGGGGCAGCTTGGGACGACCCAAAACTTTCGTTCACAGAGCATAGCATGCACCCCAGTAGCTTGTGTTTTAGACATGGTTCAATTGAACTTCCGTCGGTGATGGCGGTCGCTGATGGACGGGGGAGGAAGCTGTGGCTGATACTACTGGTCGTTGTGTTCTTTAATAGTGAGACGCATGACTTGTGGCACTTGTCGGTGCTCTCTTGAGTCTGAATCAAAATTGCTGCCGTTGACTTTGACAGTGCGGACGAAGTCAAATTCGCCATGCTAGCTGCAATGTTGGAATAGACCCACGAGTTCTTAGTGGTTGATGCCATAGCTGCGACGTCGTTCACATTTGGCGGACACGTGACAGGAGACACGCATAATCCAGAGGCTGGGTATCGAGTCGCACTGGGTCTGTTACTATCCAGTGACCCATACGATCGACTATCCTCCGTACCAGTTTTCCAGTGAGTGTTTGGTTTCATCGGAGAGCTTGCGCCTAAAGCAGGTGACTGATCTTCGAGCTGATTTGTTGCATCGTACGATGGGTCTTCTTGACACTGGAACGCAACTTTGGTGGTCTGGGCGGCTTTCAATTGCTGCCCTTTATTAGTCCCAAGAGCGTATCGCTCTAGCACTTGCTTATACGTTCTTGCAGCGGTACCATTCTCGCTTCCGACTCGGGTCAGATTTGTTCGCGATTGAGTTTTCTGCACACCAGTAGGTTTCGCCATAGAAATCGATGCAGGGGTCGCACTTTGACGCTTGGGTAACTGAACTGGAGTGCTAGTCGATGGGTCGGCTAATGACGCGCTGTTCCTGTTCTCGTTCAAGTCGATTTGATGTTCCAAGTCCTTCACGCGACTCTCCAGAGCCCGGATTTTCTTAACGTCCTCCTCTCTCCATCTCTGAAATACAGCATTATCTCTCGCCAGCTTCGTAATCTCTTTGTCTTTTCCCTTGAGCGTGTCCTGAAAATCTCGCTGCAACGCCTGATGTTCCTTCAAACGAGTTTCATGCCGCCTTCTCTGCTCACTATCTAATCGTTCACGAAGCTTCATGATCTGTATCTTCGCCATCAACAACTCCGTTGATCCGTCCGCCACCTCGTTCACGCGAATTGTCTGCATCACGGACCTCGCTCGATCTGCAAAGTGCAGAGTACGAATCGTCTCGTCGCAAGACTGCTGCGTTGCATTCACAGTAGCAATCAGGCATGACTGCGTATTACCGCCGAGCGAGTCCTGCAAAACACGCGTCAAAGTCGAATCGCGATATGGAATATGTTTCCTGCCGGCCTCGGTCAGCGCTGCGATGCAGTTTCCCAATGCCGACAAACTCGTATTGATGTTCTTCAGCTCCTGTGAATGGGCATCTTCCATCTCCACGTCCGTATTCCACTTCTCAGACCCCGCTAGATCCACCAAGTTTAACCGTGCCTTTCGAAGGACTTGGCTCTCTCCATTGGCAGAACATTGCGTCGTAACGTGGAGCTGCACGATAGCGTGGCTTCTGCTACTGGACAAGTTTGATTCTGTTTCGCGCACGCACCGGTTGGTGTGGCCCTGGCGAATTATCTGCATGGCGTTCGAGAAAGATGTCACACGCTCGCTGGACAAGCCTTGGACTGTGACGCTCGTCGTGCCATCCAGCGTAGGTTGTTCGCGAACGAGGAGTGGTTTTTGCCGCTTGCGGTCAGTAAGCAGATCAAAAAGGCGGTCGTTGTAGATTTGCAGGAAGCTGAGGTGTAGCTCGACTTGACAGTCCTTCTGCTTCAAGATCGCTGCCTGGTCTAGCAGGTAGCTTAGCGTACGAGGAACGATCCCCCAAGACGACTTGACCGTTCGGAATGAATTGCTTCCCTCACTGGAGTTGTTGTCGTTGGATGCGCCTAAATCACGCCCGAAAAGAGTGTGCGTTTTGCCTGTACCGGTTTGCCCATACGCGAATACGGTGGCGTTGTACCCTTCCAGACAAGCCTGCACACTTGGTTCTACCGCAGCGAAAACGTCTTCTTGCGTTGCGGCACCCATGAACACCCGATCAAAAGCGCATTCCGTCACGGTACTGATACTTCCTTGTGAAGTTGTTGTTTGCACGCACAAACTGGAGCCCTCCTTTTCGCCTGTCGTGACCACAATCTTGACTTCAGAATCAAGAGGTGGGCGAACACGAACAACAACTTGGATTCGTCGACTCACACTCTGCTCACTTCGGGAGATTGGTCTCTCTTCTTCAGCCTTTGGGTCCCCCGCTAAGTCTTTGTCGTCGCTGTTATCAGAAGATGCAGATCTACAGGTCAACGTCTGGAGGTCAAGCTCAGCATCATCGCTTAGTGAGACAGAGTCCTGTCTGTCGGTGTCGTCCTGCCGAGATCTTTCCAGAACGAGGGCTGATTCAATTCCAAATTCTGTGGTGGTTAGCTGGAGGTCGGTATCCACACAGCTGGACGCTGACGGTTCAACTTCCTCGTCGCTAGGATCGTCCACAGAGTCTTCGTCTTCGGAAACATCATGATGATCTGTATCCGAAAATAATCCCCACTCGTCACAGGAATGGACTTCTTCTCTGCTGTCAATCGTGTCCGTCATCGAAGCAGCTGTAGAAGGCGCAGTACTGTCAAAGATGTCTGCCATCCCGTTATGGCTGCTGTCTCCGGCAGCATCTCCCTCATCTGCCACCACCTCGACTTCGATCGCCTCGCTCATACTGCTACGAGAGCACGTACCTGAATTGATACCCCGTCACTCAATAGCTTCAACATCCGCAAATAGCGATGTATTTCTAAAAATATTAGGCTGCAGCATAGCCACCACAGCTTTCCTCATCCTTGACAAGACTAATCCTGCTCAGAAGAAAACGCAGCAGGAAAATGTTAATAAACGCATGATGGTTCGCTCAGCGATCAAATACGTACCACCAGTTCCGGGTATTCTTCGACAACGACTAGATCGAAATCACCAAGCTCCTCGGGTACTTCGAGGCTCTCCCATAGTTTCTTCTGAGCCTTTACCTCGTCTTCTTCGTTGTCTTCGTCACTGTTGGCCATGTCTTCATACTCCGAATCCGGTTGATTGCGCGGGGATTTCCGTCGAGAACTGCGGCGAGAATTGTGATCTCCACTCCCAGACGCCTCAGAATCAGTGCGAGTTCGTCGGCGCTTCGGGTTCCTCTCTGTAGTAGGTGACGCAGCCGCACGTTTGGCTGAACGAGTAGAACAACCCCCCGCTGCGGCGCGTGGACTGTTCCTAACACGGTTTCGTGGCGATGGTGGTGTCACCTTGCGATGATGCGGCACGTCAGTTAGTTTCTCTCCTGTAAGCTCGTGATAAACCTCCTTCATCTGGGCTGATGGGCGCTTCTTCAAGACCACTTCAATCGATGTCTCCATGAGCGGCAGCTTACAAAGATTCAACAGACGCTTTTGCTGGCGATCCCGCTGACGGGACATTTCCAACAACATTCGTCCACGCTCAAGGGAGCGGCGTAGGTCTTGCAGCTGACTCAATATTTCTTGAGTGATCCAGGTCTGTCGGTTCACATCGAAAGCTGCATCCATTGGCGGATGAGCCTCACAGTAAAATTTCCACTCCGTTCGATTCGATCGAGCGCAGTACAGCTTTTTCTGCGCTGCACAAATCGGATGGAACCGACGGTAACACTGAGCGCAGTTCGCAAGCACCCCCTCTTTCTTATCGCACAGTTCGCATCGTGTGGACATGGCTTCGAGCTTCAGGGTCGGAGGATACGCACACAGCATGTGATGCCTCTTAACAGATTTTGTCTTCTGCCATTTGCTGCAGTAAACGTGGATCCACCTGTTCGACGCAGGAGGGAGTGCCACCCCATTGCTTTCCTGTGACGGTAGCTGAACCTGGCGCCTCGTGTTGTCTGAATTAGTGTGTCCTTGCTGGTGTCGCTGCATGTCCTGATGAGCTTTCAGCCACAGTTGATGACCCCCATTAGGAGTTGGACGAATTGCCGTATTCGTTGACTTCGAATTGGGAAGAGACTGAGCATTCGAGTGGTTCGCCGCGACGGGCGGATCAACGCAAGGCATCAAGTAATCGGTTGCCTTCGAGCAGACAATACACTCGGGTGACTCCTTGCCACCTGTTTGTGTGCATTTCTCGCAGATCCAATTGCTTCTAAATATTGTAGCGGACGAACCAATGTCGGAAATGCAGCATTCCGGGTGAATAAAGACGTTGCAGTACTGGCAACGAATCATAAACTGCCTTCGGTGGAGCATGTTCGCGTCCGTAAGCTCCCCAACAACAGGCGCACAATATTCAAAGCATGCGGAGCAAACCGTCATGTCAGTCCAATCAGTCGCATGGGGGTCATCTTCGGTTGCTGTAATCTTGTTCTCTGCTGAAAGCACGGCCTGTACGATTGATCCAGACAGCAAGGATGATTCGGCATCCACGTGCTTTTTCGCGCCAGAGCTGTAGTTATCTTTGTTCCGCATGACGAAGTATGAGTCAATTCGGAACCGTGCTCGGCGGCGGCGCTGAGCAAGCTGCTGGGATACTGGATAATGATCGGGCAAATGGCTCGAGCAGTACATCTGAAAGTTTAATCCAGCTCCACCGCCAGCATACATGTATCTCTCATCTCCAAGCGAAATTGTCATAGGCAATCCGTCAAACCACCCACAGAGAGGATGGAAGGACGTAGAACACCCTGGGTGGCAGCACTGGATCGTACGCCCACAGGCTACCCTGCAGTGCACGCAAAGATTACCCAATTGAACGGCAGGAACTTCCGGGTGGTCGCCAACTTTCTGAGCAATGTGCTGCCCGCCCAACGCTTGCTTAATGCGCACATCAATTTCTTCAACGGAGTTCGCAAACCGCAGTTGGTTTGTGGTCCCAACCAAACTAATATCAGAAAGCTCGAAGAGATTGCCAATCCACACTTTCGGACACCACAGAGCGCACACGATGTGAACCCACTTCCCGTCAACGGTACGTTTGAATGCACCGTCACTCAAGGAACAGAGCTGACAGAAAACGGAACTGGCCGGGTCAAGTCCTTCCCGCGTGGCCCGACAGCGGTCGCAAATAAATTCGCTGGTAGGTACCTTGGCAAGTCCATAGCAGCGCTGATGGACTGCTAGCTCGCACCGGTCGCAAAATACAATCGGATTTGTTTCGGGAGACTGTCCATCAAAGCACACGACACATGTACCGTCATCAATTGCGTCGTCCTCATCCTCTGTCGATCCCTCTTGCTCGTCAATTTTGGCTGTCTTCTTGTCGTCTTCTTCCAACTGATCGGCGTTCTTGTACCCGATTAATAGGCTCGAGCACAGTCGCTTCCAAGATGAAAACTCCCGATAGTACATATCAGTAATCTGCGCAGAAAGTTGAAATTGCTCTTCGTCGGTCTCCTTTCTTCGCAGCTTCTTGTGTAGCGAGCGAATGCGAAAGCGATTTTGCTCTGTCGTGTCCTGCAAGTGCTCTATGAGCAGGTTGATCGCAGGCGTGTATTCATCGGTCAGCGCGAGGTCAACAGGCACAGTTGTAATCACGGGCACTGCCTGCACTTGAGATGTATTCTCCAGGGCTTCGTTCACTTTGTCACATGCGTCAAGGGAAATCAGCAGCCGGCTCTCCTTCTCCAGAAACACTTTGTTCGTCTGCATGTCAAACCCGATCAACGTCGACACGGCGTCATGTTGAAAACTGCTAGCGAACGTCCCATCCGTCGTATACTGGTTCATGGCAGCATCGCTCTGCGCAACACGCATTGAGTATTTGCACTCAACTGCCGTACTCTCTCCATTTTTGAGCAGCACGCGAATGCCCGCTTCTGTGCCTTCTTGGAGTGTTTTAGAGGTAACACCGTTGGTCTGCTCGACAATCGGCCTTGCGCTTTCGGGGTTATGAACGATTTCAATCATCGGCCTGGCGAGCGGGTCGCTTAGACAACGACAGTGACTCGCTCGCATAAGAAAATCGCACTTGTGCACACACTTTTGAAGTATGAGTGACTGTTTCGGATCCTCTGAATTTCGCTCTAACCGCAACGTGTCGCGACAGTGAATATCGGATGCTTGCAGAGGCCGCCGTCGGGGAGGCTTGGCAAGGTCTTCCAGCTTCACACCACATAAAGTCTTGGACAACTGATCCATGCGCTTCTTCTCAAGCACCTTGCTGCTGAAAAAATGCGACTCCACGACCTTCCAAAAGTACGTCGAGTCCATCGGCGCCCCGCTATTTTGCCCGGGCCACGAAGCAAACAAAACGTCCGTCAAGTCTGCAGCTTCTCCATCCTCCTGAACTCCATTCCGCGGCGACATCATCTTGCTCATGCGCTTCAACGCATGCGGACTCTTCGGGCAGCTATTCTTCAAATGGCCCATCATCAGCGTCTCGCGCACCGACTCGCCGCATTCCGGGCACGCGCGCATCGGGGTCGGTTCTCGCTTATACTTGCCCTTGGACGAGTCCCTGTTCCGACGCGGGCTACTCTTGCTGCGCGACTTGCCGCTTTTTTTCGACGGGGATCTGGCATTTTTGTACGAAATCTCAGCCGGTTTTACTCCGAGACGCTGCACCTCCTTCTTCCTCACCAGACCGTCGTTTCTCGCAAGCCAGCCCAGCAGACACTGCGTCTCGTGTCCCTCTTTGGTGGCTGCGCTCACTCTACTGCCACAAAACCTGCACTTCATCTCGGTCGTCGCGGGGTGCAGCGCCTCGTACGCGTGCATCTGCGGGAGTCTTTTCCAGGAATTGTCCACCATCTCGTACCTCGTGGAGCTCACGTCCGATAGGTGCGTCTTGCAGTGGTACACCTGTTGATTCTCCATATTGTAGCCCGTGTAGATGAGGCTGGACGGGGCTCGGAACGCGCACAGCACGTGGAAAGCCTTGGCGCAGCGCCCGCTCACACACTGGATACAGCCGCCGCGCTGGTTGCACACCAGACAGCGTAGCGTGCTGCGGCTCCAGTCCAATAGGGAAATGTCCACAGCTTCGTCCATAGCGCCCGCTAAGCTGTGAGAGAGCTCCGGGATCCAGTTAATGCACAGCACGTGGCACCAGACGTCTTGCTGGCTCGTGAGTCGCAGCGCGCCGCCCGCCACGGGGCACACGGCGCACTGCGGGCTTAGATGGTCGTTAGGGGAAGTGGTGACGTGCTCGCAGGCCTGACAGAGCCACGAGGACGAGGCATCGCCGACGATGCTGCGACCGTAGCATTTGACGTGCACGCAGATCGCGCAGCGCTGGCACTGCACAAGCAGAGACATCTGGTAGTCGTCCACCTCCATGCAGATGCAGCAGGGCTCGCGCGCGGCGTTGGGCGGCGGCACGGGCGGCGGGAGCAACGAAGACATGGTGCGCACCGAGTTGTGTTCCTTGGACCAGGTGTGTGGAGGATATCGAGAAATTGCGGTTATGTGTTGGAATGGTAGATAAAACGAACAGGAGTGGCTGATATTTGGAGATGTTTTTAGCTAGTTAGAAGTTGGGTTTTGGAGTTCGACCCACCCTAAAACATGGGTTATTCGAAACGCACCACTCTTTCAGGTCCACCCAAACCCGGCCAGGGGATTGACTGTAACCACCCAGACTCCAGTTAAGTGCGATCTGCTCCGCTCCGCAATAGTTGGGATCCCTGTTCTGGGGTATGCCGGGGTCGAGGCTGGCATCTCCGTGCCGTGTTTTCCACTCCTTTTCTGCAGTTCTTCACAGTAGCCGCTGTTGTTAGATCACCGTCTTCCGTGACTTCGTCGACCTCTCTTCCCCAAATGCGGGGAATAATAAGTCGCGCAACCCCATTACCGGTATTATAAAATGGCAGAGATTATCTATGTACGGCCGCATGTGACGCGGCGACCTCCGGCTCGATGGCTACGTACATCTGTTGATTTACCCGCCGGCATCGGGATCATTCTGGTGCTGAGCGCGCCGCCGGACACGCAAGCGCTATTAATACTGTACAGTTGCCTCGCCGCCGCACTACGCGGCCTGCACAGATCGAGTCTCTAAGAGAGGCTTGCACGCAGTCACGTGGGTGGGTAGACTCCACTGCAGCAAGGATTGCACGATGTCTTCCTTGATGTCTCCCTTCCTGCCCGAGCCGCTGCTTTTCGCATAGAGATCCGGCGCGTGGAGCCATCTCCAAGACCACGCACGCGCCACCACTGGTTTAAGTCCAACAACGCCTTGCATTTGCATTTGAGACCGCTGAGAAAGTTGCAATGGCCGGCTCTACCGGGTCCGGCTACATGTACAGTGTACCGGATAAAATGCGCGTCTATTGTCGACAGGTCGGCTCGAATGGGATTTGGCTTGAACTATTCGAATTCGATGCATCGATTTACACGGGGCCATGCTGCCTCGCAGGGATTTGGACCCGCTCCTTTCCACTCAAGTCGCTCTTGGTGGCCAAGAGGCACTCTCCGATTCCTAAAGACATCGCTGCATCCTCCTCCGAGTCATGGGCGAGACCCAAGTAGCGCAAGTGGCGCCCCAAGCCAAGACTATCTGCAAGAAGCGCGCGCTGCGCAAGCGTGAGGTGGACAGTCGCTGGCTGTTCAACAACATTCACGTAGGTGAGATGCTCATTGACTGCCGCACGCGCGAGCAGTTCCTGGGTAACACCGTGCACGGGGCGGTGAATGTACCTCCGCCTGAGGACGACAACGACGGCAGCTCCTGTGCCGAGTACATTGAGAACCTGGGGCTGTCGGTCTGTAAGCGCTCGCTGAGGGACTTGCTGCTCTTTGGCGACGCGGAGGACGTAGCCAACCCTGACTCATGGCTGCACCGACTGGAGCAGTTCCTCGTCGACGACGGGCTGGCGGCCAGCATCAAGGGAATGTGCGACGGCTTCTTGGCGTTCTACGCACGCTACCCGTTCTACACGACGCTGGGCATCGTCGACGACGGCGTGCTGCAGAGCGGCAAGCACCAGGTCGCGTACCCGAACGAGATCGTCGACAACTTCCTCTTCCTCGGCAATATGTGGCAGGCGCAATGCCAGCAGGTCGTCCAAGACTTGAAGATAACTCACGTCGTGAATGCGACGCTGGATATCGGCAACGTGTTCGAGCAGGACGGCGTCCAGTACTTCAACGTCAAGCTGCCGGACAAACCCGACGCGAACATCGCCCAGTTCTTCGACGCGGCGTACGAGTTCATCGCCGAGGCGCAGCGGTCATCCACCGCGGATGGGGAGCCGTGCCGAGTGCTGGTGCACTGCACGCAAGGCATCTCCCGCTCTGCGACGCTCGTGGTCCTCTACGTCATGCGCGCGTTCCATTGGTCGCTGGCGCAGGCCTTCAATTTCACGCGCGCCGGCCGCGGCGTGATCGTCCCGAACGAAGGCTTCCTAAGCGCGCTCCTGCGAGAAGAGCGGCGGCTCTTCCACGGCAAGTCCAGCGTGGCAGCGGATGAGCTCGATCTGCTCGTGAGCGGCTCTCTGCCCAGTCGGCCGGCGCGCAAAACGTCTCCGTCGCTGGAGCTGGCGTCTAAAGACGGCCAGTGCAGTGTCATGTGAAAGGCTCTTGTACCATCTGGAAAAAGATGTGCTCTCTGTCGCTCTTGGCAACAGCAGAGAGCAGTTGATGTGGTTGACGCGGAATGGAAACAGCGACACCCCCATCTCGTGAGCGCGGCAACCTCAACTTCGGCGTGCACCTTGGTAGGCTGACTCTCGATGGAGCTGGCGTTGGCACGGCGGCGGCGGCTTAAGCTACGCCATGTTCTCTCAGTGCAATCGCCGTGATTGCCCCGTGATCGCGGCGGAAATTGGCCCAAGCCCCGCAATTGCAAGGGCAAACTCTTTGAATGTGGCTTGGCGGCATAGAAAGACGCAATGCCATATTGGAGAGCCATTTTTAAAAGAAACGGTGAACTTTGCTAGGGCTAACACACCTCGACGTGTAAGGAAAATGGTTTCCTGTGTGTGTCCAGGGCTATTCTCTAGCGACTTGATTATAATAGAGCGGTATCTTAAGGATGGCTTCGGGTCACATCAACAAAAGAAATGGCAGTGCCACATTCAAGGCCAGCCACTTTCTTGTCCCACTTTCAGGTATATCGCGAGAGCCGGTGGGCAAAGAGTGGTTGCTTTTTCTGTATGTCGTGACCTGTGATAACACATATTTTATTCATCATGTATTTTCCGAGTACAGCATAATCCTCAATTCTATTCAATTACTGGACTAAATACACGTTGATATTTCTCCAACGGATTTTTATCGACTATCACATCTTACGGGGAGACCCATCCTATCTGGCTGCTTGGCCGCTTTATGCCCAATACTGCAGTGCACAGTCTCAAGCGCCCAGCAGTTATAACTTATGAACCAGACCTCTTGAGATCCGGATCTCTGCCGCTGCGCTCCCCCAGCGCTGGCATTCGCCTCTGTACCGACGCACCAACGAGGCAGCGAATGCCCGCGACCATCGTCGGCTCCTCCAGCAACAACACTTTGGGCATGTCGGTGGGCGACGAGAGCAGCGCCAGCAAGAGCGCGGACGTCACCGCCTCCGAGGACTGCGAGCCCGTGCCGCGCAAGCGCGTGGTGCGCCGCGGAGAGGTCAACTGCCGCTGGCTGTACAACCAGGTGCAGGCGTCGCGCGGCATGATCCTCATCGACACGCGCACGCGCGAGGCGTACGAGGAGGACTCGATCCCGTCCGCCATCTCCATCCCGCCCGCGCAGGGCTGTCGCTCGCTCGAGGACGTGATGCAGGCGCTAATGGAGGAGCAGCGCTACCTCTTCTCCAGCAAGAAGCGGAAGCTGCGGGATGTGGTGCTCTTCGGAGATGCAGTGAAGAAATCGGCTGCGGATGACGCCAGCGACGCCAAAAGCTGCGGGTGGCTCAGAAAGCTCGAGCGACTCATCATCGAGGACGGCCTCGTGACGAGCGTCAAGCTGCTGAGCGACGGCTTCCTCACGTTCAAGTATCGCTACCCGTTCTACACGACGTCAGCGCTGCTGGACGAGATCTCGGGCCAGCTCACGCGTACCAAGAGCGGCACGCACAACCTCAACTACCCGAACGAGATCCTCGAGGGCTTCCTCTTTCTAGGGAATATGTGGCACGCGCAGTCCAAGCAGGTGGTCTCGCATCTGGGCATTACACACGTCGTGAACGCGAGTCTCGATGTGGGCAACACGTTCGAGAGCGACGGCGTCAAGTACCTCAACGTGACCATCAAGGACCGACCCGAGGCCGACATCAGCTCGTTCTTTGACGCGGCGTACAGGTTCATCGAGTCGGCCAAGCGCACGCAGCACGGCCGCGTGCTGGTTCACTGCACGCAGGGCATTTCACGTTCCGCCACTCTCGTCATCATGTATTTAATGCGCGCCAACAACTGGTCGCTCGTCACGGCCGTGAACTTCGCCATGGCCAGTCGCGGGGTCGTGTATCCGAACCAAGGGTTCGTCAAGTCTCTCATGGTAGAAGAGTTCAGGTTGTATAAGGGCAACAGTATCACGCCGGACGAAGTCGATACCATGCTGCAGAATCAGATCCCAGACCGGCCTGTTCCTCTCCAAGTACACTCAAACAAGACAGAGAACTGCTCCCGCTGCCGCAAAATGTTTTCGCTGCTTGAGTGGAAGCACAAGTGCAGCTACTGCCGCAAGGCTTTCTGCAGCAAGTGTACCAGCACCCGACTGGCGAACCCTGAACGGGAGAAGAGCGCTGCAAGCAACGGCGCAGTGGACGAGCAGCGGCCTCGACGTGTGTGCCAGGTGTGTGTGAGCAGGTTGTGGCAAATCAATTTGCCACGTTCGCGCAAAGGACTACAGTCGCGTGTCATGCAGCGTTGTAAGCACCTGAACGTGAACAGCCTGTCAACGTTTGGACGCACAGTCTGCATCTCGTATTTTGAAGGCACTGAGGCTCAGGTGATCATGGATGTGCTCAAGATTCGGTTCGGTGTGAAGGAAAATCAGATCATTGACATTTCTCGCGAGGATGGAGAGCCTATTCGCACTGTGGAGGAGATCGTAGAGCTACTGGACGAATCAGAGGTATTTGTGTCTGTTGGTAAGGCCGGCAACATTCAGGAGTACAGTCAACGAGGGACGAAGCAGCAGCAGGTACACGCATCGTCCTCGGTATCGAGGAACACCAACAGCAATCACCGACAGTCCTATGCGCGTCACCACCACCAGGAACGCACCCGACAACATTTTCGACGAGAGCTGCAGTCTCCCCGAGAACGGATATTCCGTGAGCGTAGTTCTTCGGAGGGCGTCGTGGATACGCTGCAGCAAATCGAGACCTGCGGTCGCCATCCAGATGCGCCTCGTACGCGGTCTTTCCAGATGGAAACTACCGGTAGCGTGGTTGAAGAGACTACCACAACACCGCCACCACCTGAGGATCCCGAAGTTGCGGAGCGCAAATTCCGAGAGCTGTGGAAGCTGTCGTTCCCGTCAATGGGGCTCATCGAGCGTGCTGCGCTGCTCAAGATCAAGCGGCCCGAGATCCTCATGGACGTGATGCTTGGTATGAGCAGCCTCTCGTGCGGTGCACTCACTCTTCAGGAGTTCAGCCAGCGCCTCATCGAGCTGGGCTATGCCGACTCGGATCGTCAGGCCGTGATCTCTCTGCTGGACACGGCTCGCCGCGCCACCGGGCGGGTAGTCGGTTGATAGTCGACGACGAAGCTATACACTAGACTCGTATTTGGTAGGATAAGTAATTTATTTGACGTTGCTTCGTTCACTTCCGAGTAGCCTACCGGTGCCATTGAATACGCATGTATACGACACGATTGCTCATATTCTTGTCGTCTCTATCCATGAGTACGGAGTAGGCGCTATCTACTTCTTGTCGACGCTTGGCTGCGGGTAAACGTACTCCGTACCCTCCATCTTAATCCGGCACCGATGCACCGTGAGGGTGAACTGCAGTTTGGGCAGCAAATTCGTCGGGCTCGAGTGTCTAGGCGTGGGTGCCGACGTCGGCGTATTTCTAGTCGACCCATTGAGAATCGTCGAAATAGCGAGCGCAGCACCGACCGTGAGGCAGCACTTGTGCGACCAGTGGAACCCATCCACGCCGTACAGCAAGTGGACGAACAGACACATGAGCAGGAAGCCGATGCTGGAGCCTTCGTCCACCCACTCCACCCACTTGGGCAGCCTCTCCTGCGCGCTTTGCGGCTTGGGTGACATCAACTTCATCTCCTGCGATAGAACCTTGCACGTCACTGAGACCTCGATCTCAGTGGGGAATTCGGCATCTGTGACTTCAATCCAGCAGACACGACCGGCGTCCCAACTGCTCATGAGCGCCTGGGTGCCAATACGGCCAATACCTCCATCCTGTAGCAGAATGACGCATGCACCTCCCTGTGGAATCACGCCGAGGTCCAGCTTCTCGCCCCACTCGGTTCGTCGTTTGATCACTTTCTCCGCCGGCCGCGCGTCCCGGTCGCTCACGTGCACGACCGAGACCATGGTCACCCGCGGCGGCGATGCTTCCTGTTCGTTCGCAAACAGGAGGACGCTTTTATACTCTAGTGAAACAGATCAACGACACGGCAGAAAGCACGACACACAAAGGCGCCGTAAGACGACCTACTTACGAAATGAGAGAAAAGCTCATGGTTGCGAGCTAACAAGGTGGGGCTGGGCAACGCCTCCGGAAAGGGGGCGGAGATCGAGGGGCACTCACGTTGGTTCGCCTTCCCGGAGCGCAATACCTTGCGCTGCTCCTCAATTGCGATGGACCAGCTCTCACAAGTCGACGCCTCTCGGATGGGGGTTCGCATCAAGTACAACCGATCCTCCTGTCAGCAGCAGTACTTCCAAGTCAGCCCGCATCCAACAAGAAGAATGTCATTGCACCACACACTCACCGTGCAGATCTCGAGGTAGTAGTGTTCTACTCCCGGTTCTACTGTCGAGTAGGGCGCTTCGTCTTCCGGCATGGCGCGCACCCTCGTGATGGAGGATAGTGCGACCTAAAAGAGCACGAAATGCGTATCCACGTTGGTTCTACCTCTGCAAATCTATAGCGACGGTATTCTGTAGGTGGTTTGTACGACGTACGTGGCCACGCTCCTCTCCCAGCAGCTCGAACTCGGTGGCTTTGCGGTAGTAGTGCAGCGTCTCGGGCGTCAGGACGAAGAGACGCGACGCCCAGCCGCCGCGCACGGCGCCGTCGCGGCGCTTCTCCAGCTGGCCGCAGAACAGCACGCGGCCGTAGACGCCGTACTCGATCTCCCCGGAGCCACCCACGAGACTCATGGACGACGTGGTTGACGCCAGCGGCGGACGTGTCGACATTGGTCGGTTGATGATACACTGAAGCGGTGTTCCGATCGCTGCACTTGGATTGGTCGAAATGTGGACTAGTCTGAGTATTTCTGAGGAGAGTCTGCGACAGCGCGCTGTACCATGATTACGGTACCTCAGGCTTTTTCACGAGGGAGCGATGGGCCATTTCGCATCTGGGAACACGAGTTAGAGGAGAGTTTTTGCCATGCTGTTCCTCGAGTCAGAGAACAAGATCATTAAGGAGGTGCTGGAGGGCCGCCTGGGGGAGAAGTGCGTAGCGCTGTCGTTGGGGGGAATTGTGCGCGTTTGCTGTACTGATTTTTGATTGTTTGCGCCTGAGTGCAGAGCTCCTCGCCCCGTGCAGTCGCTGGAGATCCGCCTATGCGACTTTGACGGTGCGTTGCAGCAGGGAGGATGGATACAATTAGAGAATCCATTACTGTAATTGTTGGGGCGATTGGGAGCTGATGCTGGAATGTTTGTGCAGATGTGCAGTATGACTTGTCGATCGTGGACAACCTGCTGACGATCTCCATGGCCTACCCGCCCTACAAGACGCTGGAGGGGTGAGGTCTACCACTAGTAGTGTCGTGAGGATGGGGTGCTGACTGTGGTCTTTTTGTCAAGACTGGGTGCCAAGCAGATGTTCGCCGTGACGTACCCAGAGTTCCAGCTCATCGCCCCGAAGGCGGGCTTTGACTTTTCCCTGCAAGTCAACGTGGATTTGATCACCCCGGCCAATGCAGGTGCGTGTGGTTGATTTGATCTGTGATTGCTGATGGTCGAAGGTGGTATTGAACTGTGTTGCCGGTTTCGGCTCCATGTAGCTTCCTTCATTGAGCGCGTCTCGATCCTGAAGCGCAACATTCTGGGGGCTCCGTTCGAGCAGTGCTTTGAGGCACTTCAGAGCGGCAACGCGAGCACTCTCGGCCCGGTGCAAATTCCGTACCGTCGTAACGAGACGATCTATGTGCTTCCTCAGGCGGACCGTATCGTCATTGTGTATTCGGTCTGCTTCGAAGACAAGACCGACCAGGCGATTGCGCGTGTGTTCCTGCAGGTATGCTTTTTATGCATTTATCTTGGCCCGGGCGATAGCGCTGGATTGTATTATTGGGCAGAGTACTAAATCGTGGGGCATTTTGTTGCAGGAATTTGTGGACACGCGACGCACAGTGAACAACGCGCCGCCCGTGGCCTTTGGTAAGGACCCGCCGCTTGAGCTGCGCGGTGCCCCCGGTCTGCGCAACTCGTCCGACCTGGTGGGTTACTTGAGTCTCGCCATCTTCCCCACCCACGTGGACACCACCGAGAAGCGTATCAAGGCCGCGACGCTTGTGCAAGGTCTTCGGAACTACCTGCACTATCACATCAAGGCCTCCAAGACGTACCTCCACATCCGCATGCGAAAGCGTGTGGACCTGCTGCTACAAGGTTTGGACTCACCATGAGTTTGCCTTGCGTATCCTTCGTACCTAACGTCGTATTCCGTTGTGCTCTTATCAGTGTTGAACCGTGCCAGTCCCGAGAAGGACCAGTCCAAGACCCAGAAGAAGACCTTCACCGGCAGAACATTCGCGCGCGCTTAGACGATGAAGGAGAAAGAGAGCGAAATGTCGTCCGTGCCAAAACTTCTTTCCATGGCTTTCCGCGTGCATCCAGCACTTCTAATAAGACAAAAACTGCAGCAAAACTTCAACTTCGGACGCATATGACGAATAGCAGTTTCCAATTTTCGGGAACCCATCATTCGTCATCTTGTCATTCTTAGCCGCTCATCATGATGTTCCGGTCGCTTCGATGCCGCGCCGCAGCGCTCCGAGGCTTTCGCAGTCAATTCGCAGCCTTCAGCTCTTCAACCAGTGAAGGAGCAGTTGCAGTAGTTGAGAAGAAGAAGGAGCAGCAGCAGCCTGTGGTGGAGACGACATGGAAGACAGTGGTCGTGGGCGAGATCGTGGACGTGCACCCGCACCCGCAGGCGGACCGCCTGCACGTTTGCGCCGTAAATATTGGGGACAAGGAGGACTTGCTGCAGATCATCTGCGGCGCATCCAATGTCCGTCAAGGCGCGCGCGTTCCGGTGGCTAAAGTGAGCACCAGGTTGGCCATCAAGGAACCCGAGAGCGGCGAACTGTACGGAGCTGGTAGTGCCAATGCTGCTGTGTTTTGTGCAGCAATTTACAGGTGTTTGTGTGTTTACCGGTAACGTGTAGGAAGAAGCTGAAGATCAAGAAGTCCAAGCTGCGTGGAGAGGTCTCGCAGGGCATGATCTGCTCGGAGGCGGAGCTCGGTCTAGCGGACGAGAGCGACGGCATCCTCATTCTCGAAGACGACGCCAAGGTCGGCGGTCTCGTGTTCGAGCACGGGACAATTGCCAATCGCCTACAAGCACGCGGCATTAAGGTCCCTACGCCGCAGCCCAAGATCGCGGCTGATCCTCTTGAGTCGACACAGCAAGAGTAAGACGATGGTGCTGTGAATATCACTAGAAAAATACTGCACGTTGGAAAGCAAAACTGGTCGTTGTCTTCTTAAATTGAAAAGCTGGTAAAATGCAATAGAAAATGAAGAAGTACAGGCGCTTGACGGCAGCCAAGAGGCTCGAGCTGCCGATAAAATACACACGGAAGGAAAAGCTAGCTGCCTCTGGCCGGCTTGGTTCACGGAAACTTGACGCAATACACCACGATGACACAGACGAGAAGAGTTTCTATAGCGCTCCGCCACCTCGTTCACTCATGTCTTCCCAACGCTTGCTCTGGAGATTCTTTGGGGTAAGTGCAGCACTGGGTCGTTCGTAATCTGAAGAGGGCGTCCATTCGTCACTTGGCGGCTTGGAGATTGGAGGGAACACGGCCCGTCTTTTAGTCGCGGGGTTCGGTCACGTTAGTCTGTGAGCAAAGCCTCTACCGCTTCTGCGGCATATTGGCGACGCCGTCGAGGAACTCGACGGTCTGGTTGCCCACGGTCACGTGCAGGAAGCCTGTTGGCTGCTTGACCTCATAAATAGACAGCTCTACGGGTGTGGGGACGCCGGGTGACACAAGCAGCACGTCTGTCTGTTGATGGTGCTGGGGCATGTCCATGGGGGGCGGATGGGGCTGGTACATCTTGCTCATCATGGACTGCATGTACATGGCGCTCTGGTTGCTGCTGTAGACGGACGACGACAGACGCATAGCGCTGGACTCGGCGTACATCTGCTGGTGCTTGCTGAGCAGTCCGAGCGTGGCGCCCGGCGGCGCGAGCGACGGCGGCGACGACACTTCCATCTGGTTCTCTAGGGCGTAACCCCCGCCGTACCGCAGATGCTGCAGCTGAATCTGCGCCGCAGCGTCCGCGTTCGACGTGTAGTGCGTGTGTGCCGAGAACGGGAAGCGCGAAGACGGCGCGCCGCTGTATATAGTGGCCATGGCTGGCAGGCTTGGACTTGGACTGGGGCTGGAGAGGCCACTGCTTCTCTTCTTGGGCTTTGTGAGTGTGCTCGCTTTGCGTTTCTGGTCAGGCAGAGGAGGCCCGGCGGTTCAGTTTGAGCGTATTTTTGGCCAATCCGAGAATGACTACCACGCGGCGATTGGATTAAAAATAGACGAGGAGTGATGGTCTCCAAATGATGCAGTCATTATCCCACACACCTCGCATACGGGACAACATGCTCCGACGATGATCCGAGCACCTGCAATGCACTTCACTAAACCCACCATGCTCCATGCGAGGAAAGCCCCCAAGCCGAAACGGACTCCACGCGACGAGGCGAGTGACAAGTTGTTGCAGTTCCCACTGAAATTCAATCCAGACAATAACAGCTCCAATACCAGAGCCCTACAGCCTACAGACCGAGCTCGCTGAGGCCCGGGTGGTCATCAGGACGGCGGCCCTGCGGCCAGTGGAAGCGGCGCTCGCTCTCGTCGATCGGGAGGTCGTTGATGCAGGCGAAGCGCTTGGCCATCAGGCCTTGCGCGTCGAACTCCCAGTTCTCGTTGCCGTACGCGCGGAACCATTGTTGCTGCCCGGCGTCCAGCCACTCGTAGGCGAAGCGCACGGCAATGCGGCTGCCGTCGAAGGCGAAGAGCTCCTTGATGAGTCGGTACTGCGTCTCCCGCGCCCACTTGCGCGTCAGAAAGACCTCGATCTCTGTCCGCCCCGTCACGAACTCGGAGCGGTTGCGCCACACACTGTCGGCTGTGTACGCGAGCGCTACGCGGCTCGGATCCCGCGAGTTCCACGCGTCTTCGGCCGCGCGGACTTTTAGCGCCGCAGATTCGCGCGTGAACGGTGGCACTGGCGGACGCGCGGCCTCCTGGCTTATGTTTCGCGCACCAAACCCGTTCTGCAACGCAGTCATGCGGCGCTCGTGAGGTCCGGTCCAGCGGCGTAGCGACAGCATCGAAGAAACTTTGGTTCACAACCAGATCGGAATTCTACAATATCGTGTCCACTACACTAAATAAAAGGTTTATTCCCGGGTTCCGTCATTTTTCGTGGTTGCTACACCTGCCGAGATGAGTCTCTTCAGCGCGCCCTTGGAGGAAGGGCTGGCGTTTGACACCGGACCCGAGGGCGTGTTCGCCGTGCAGGACTATGCGCTGAGCACGAACAAGGCGGTGCGTGTGGAGCGCGCGAGCGGCGCGGACCGGCGCCTCGTGTGCGCGTCGGAGCAGCCCTGCGGCTTCTTCGTGCAGATCTACCGCCAGCGGCTGCAGGCCAAGAAGTACGGCAAGTGGTACATCGCGTCCATGCAATTGGCGCACTCGGAAACCTGCGACTCCAAGGGGCGCCTCACCACGCGGCAGATTGCCGAGCTTCCGGCCTTCATGGCGGCCGTGCAGACCTCCCCCAAGGCCTCCATCGAGTCGCTCGTAGCGCTCATGCTGGAGCGCCACGGGCTGTCACTGGAGAGGCAGGTCCGTCTCGTGTACCGTGCCAGGGACCTGGTGCGCAATGGCAAAGCTGTGGTTCGCAACAACTTTTTCCTCAGTCAGGACGCGCCGCTGCCGACTAGGCAGTTCGTGCATCGCCCTGTGAAAAAGGACCCGTCCGATGCCAAGAAGCCCAAGAACCTCGACAGGATGGCGTGGACGGACATTTTGATTGAGTCGCTGCTCATTGAGAGGGTCGTCAAGCATGGAGCGCAGTTTATTGAGGCGGGACATCAGTCGCAACATCGAGAGCTGTGGGACATCATTCAGAAGGAGTTCAACGAGATGCACGACGTCGCGGTCACGGTGCCCCAACTGCGGGCAAAGTTCAGGTACTTGCGCGACCAGTATCTGCGCGCACGTGCTGATGAGGAGGCGGCGGCGAGAGATACGGACAAGCTGGTGATCTACCCGCGCTGCTGGGATATGCTGGCCGAGTACTTTGGAGATGTGCCTCGGAGCAGCCCGAGTGTCGATGTGGCCAACGAAGAGGTTATCGAGGCAGAACCAGCTACCAACCAAGCTACTCAGTCAGCTCCTGTGCAGACTGCCTCGATACTTTCGGTTCCTTTTCAGCCGGCGCTTGTGCAGCCAGTCCCTTTTCAGTCGACCCCGATGCAGGCAGTTCCTATGCAGTCAGACACTATGCAGACCATCCCTGTGCAGCCAGCTCCTATGTACTTTCCCCCTCAAGCTCAACTTTCAGTAACTCAGCGGACTCCTTCGCCTGCACGCTCCGATGTAGCTTCAAAGAGACGAAGGGTGACCCCGACGGCCTCGGTAGTCCAGCAAGAATCACGTTTTGGTGCATTCAATCCTACACCGTCCGTCGTGCCGGCCGTGAGCAGTGATGTTGCGGTGAAGCTGGAGACTATTCAGAAAACACAGAGTGAGATGGCTCGATCCATGGAAGGCATGAAGCAAGTAGTGGAGCAGTCGAATGAGGCAATTCGAAGCCTGCAGCAGGCTCTGAACCAGTCGAACCAGGTGAACGCTGCTCTGTTGGACTTCCTGAGGCGTCAACCAGGCGTGTAGGTGGATGAAGGGATGACTGTATTCGCTTATGTTTTGCGCCGATGTGATCTTTGATACATTGTGACGACTATTTGCAAAACCACACACGCGCTAAGTTACTTCTCAGGCTGCGTTCACCTTTTGGTGGTTCTGGTTCTCAAAAACCTGGAGCTCACGTCGAAGAATCTTGCCGGTAGCGCTTTTCGGGATGGCGTCGATGAACTCTACCTGTCGCACCTTCTTGAAAGGGGCAACCTTGGAGGTGACGAAGTCCATCACATCCTCCTCCGTCAGCTTAGCCGCGTTCGTGGGGTCCTTCAACACCACGTACGCCTTGGGAATCTCCTCACCGAAAGCGTCTTTGCCTCGGACGCAGCAAGCATCAGAAATCTGTGGGTGGTGGTTCAGCACGTCCTCCAACTCGGCTGGCGCCACTTGGTGCCCCTTGTACTTGATCAACTCCTTCACGCGATCCACGATGAACACGAAGCCGTCGTCGTCAATGTAGCCGATGTCACCAGTGCGCAAGAAGCGGTCTTCGGTGAAGACGCTCTTGTTCGCCTCGGCATTGTTCGAGTAACCGAGCATGACTTGCGGGCCCTTGTACAGCAATTCTCCGTGCTCACCCACAGGCAGGTCCTTGTCGCTGGCGGTGCATTTCACGCGCAGCTGGGTGTTCGGCAGCAAACGGCCAACACTTCCCTGTTGTGGCCAAACATATCAACGGTGTTGTTAGGCATCTCAGCTTCGCAAGAATTCAAGAGCTTCACAACACTCTTACCGGCTTGCGGTAGGCGTCCTCAGCATAGTTGACAGCCGGTGAGGCTTCAGTCATGCCGTACGCTTGCTTCACGGTGACCTTCAGTCGGTCCTTGACAAGTTTCTCCACCTCCTTGCCCATCGGTGCGCCTCCCGACACGAGGAATTCAGTCGACGAAATGTCGTACTTCTCAACCAGAGGATGGTGGGCCAGGAAGAGTGCAACGGGTGGAGCAACGTGCGCCGCTCGGATCTACAGTTTGCAATTACGAAGAATCAGCACCCGTGCGCATTTCAAAAAGATAGCCAAACATGCTCCACTGTACCTTGTAGGTAGACAAGGCTTCCAGAAAAGCCTCGGGATCAAACCGAGGCAGGACCACTTTAGCAGCACCTTGGTACAGGGACAGGTGAAGCAGCATCATGCCATAGATGTGGAAAAACGGCAACAGACCGAGCGAGTATCCGCCCAGGTCCTCGACATGGTCGACCTGAAGCGCGTTCGACAGAATGTTTTTCGCGCTCAATGCGACGCCCTAAGTGTCATCGCAAGCAATGTGAGTTTGGTCATCTTAAAACACAACCTTGAAGACAACCAGCGCTCATTGTTTACCTTAGGGACACCCGTCGTTCCGCTCGAGAACGGCAGCAAGACGTTGCTCTGCGGGTCGATCTTCTCGAACTGGAAAGTACTGTCATCGTGTTGGGTCAGCTCGCTGCAGCATAAATCAAAGACCACAGTCAGTACTCTACTCATCACTTTCTTCAACCTATCAACGAAGGCCTCACTCGATGCTCTTTAGGTTTTCTCCTGCCTCTTGGCTGTAGCCCATGGTGTAGATGCACTTCTTGTCGACATTGCACAGTCTGGCAGCTTCGACCGCCGTCTTCTCGAGCTCCTTGTGCGTGATAATGTAGTCGGCATTGGCCGCCTTGATCTGCACCGCCAGCTCGTCGGGTAGAAACATGGGCGACGCAGGAGAGCACACCGCACCCAGTGACGTGAGCGCTGCATCACCGGAACGGCAGTCAGCAATCCGTCCTTTGCATCCGTTTCACATTACAAATAACGTACCGAGCACCGCCGTGGGGTAGTCTAGGCAGTTGAAAGAGTGCAAAATGACCGCCTGCAGAGCCACAACAACGTCAGTCTTGTCCACAGGCACTTCTATCCCCCAGTATCAACGTACGTCGCCCTTCTTGACGCCGTCTTTGGCGAGCGCAATGGCGAATCTTCTTGCACGCTCGTGCAGCTGCTTGAAGGACAGCTTCTCGTGCGTGAGGCCGCAAATGAAGGCCGGCTTGTCCGCGTGAACGCTGAGCTGGTCCCCTACGATGTCCCAGATGGTCTTGTCCGGGATCGCCACCTCCGGGTGCGGAGATTCGTGCACGATCATGGAGAAGGACCGAAAGAGCGGCGTCGGACGTCGCAGCAGGCGCGGGGCGGCGGCGCGGGCGGACGCCGAGCGGAGGAGGCGGCGGGCGAGCATTGCAGAGGCGACTTGGGCGCTGGACAGCGAAATTGCGAGTGACGTCGAGCTTTGGAGGGCATGCGTCAAACAAACCGAGTTTTTGGCCAATGGCAGGCTGTTAAACCATGTTGAAGTTGTCCGTCGCTAATCCGTCGCTAATCAGTCGCGTTTGCAAATCACCGAGACGGAGGCTGGGCCATTTGGGAATAGATCGGCTTGGGCGCAACTACGCGCCGAGTCCAGAGGCTGCGGATCGTGTTGTTGGCTCTGCTGCGTTTGGTTGCAGGGCTCCGGCGCTGATCCATCTGTGCAGCCTTGCGGTCGGAGCCCAGAAGTTTCTGATCGCAGTGTTGGGTGGAATCGTGAGCGGAGGTGGAGCGCTCGAGGGAAGTGATGGTGCGGAATGGGTGGATCGATGCGGGCTTTCGACGCGTTCATATGCAATCTGGCTGTCGAGTACAAGTCGAGGACACTGAGTACAGTGTATCTGTCGGCAAGCAAGGCTCACCGAAATCCCGAGGTCAACATGTTGAAGTTGGCAGCAGTGGGTCATATCATCGTCTTGTTTTCAAATCCCCCACGCTCCTGTCACCAATGCTCGGTGAGTGCCATCAAGGAGAGCGATACTGCATCCCTCCCATCGCCGAGGCGCGAAGGTCATGGCAACGCCATCGACATGACGTGCTTTGAGAGAGATTGTTACTTTTGTGCCTTGACGTCGAGGGATTGAAGCACCGTAGGTGAAGGTTGAGCGTTCGGGTGGAGGAAACAAGTCTTTGACAGGGTCGCGCCACGGACTTGGACGATAGCGCAGCAGTCGATATGCTACATGTAGTTTGCCTAGTGACCATCGCTGAAGCCTGGAGATACACACAGTGAAAGCCGGAGCTGCATAGCACACGAACGCTCTCGCACGCGCGCAGGAACTGCCACCGCATATAGGGCTCCGCAAAGTCGCGGTAACGGCAGAGTTCAGACCATTCGTTCTGAAATGTTCAGGCACCAAGTGCAGCAGCTCCGGTCGAATACGCTTTGGCTTTTGTCGGACGCACTCCACCTTGTTTGACCTTGTGCTTACTTCGAGTACTGGACCCGAAGCCATTAGCACCGACCCACATCCTTCATTGGCGGCGACGTCCGGTGCCCGCTTTTGAGTCCCGAGCGACCATCGATGCGAGGGTCTCCGCTTGAAGTGGGCGGACTGGGCGACGATGCCGACGCCGACGTCCGGACAGCAGTGCGGAACTGTAGTCAATCCAGGATGCAGATGCCTCTTTCCCTTGCGGTGCCTTCCCCGTTCTTCGCATTTCTACCATTTTCCTTCGCCAAATGAACAGTAGAAAACGCCATGGCGTTTTGTGTGCCAACGGTTTCCAAGGAGTCGGCATGTGGGTGATAGTCCTTCGTCGGAAACTCGAGCTCATGGTGTCTTGTGCTCGAAACGATCGGGCTCATTGCGGCTTTTGCGCTGGACATCTCACGCCTCATCGACCAACGGCGCTCTTCCTGGAGCTCCAGTACCTCAGCTATCTTGCGTCGCGCTCCGGACACGACGTTCAACTCGGTTCAAATGAATCACCACGGACATGCAGGCTTCCCACTGCGGTCCGACTTCTTCCGCAGCCTCCCTTTGGCCAAGTTCAAGAACGACAAGCTCTACCGACTAGCCAAGACGAACGCGCTCGCGTGCTTGAACCAGTCCTTCAACGACCAGTGGAGATATGTTCCGCCTGAGAAGGATGGTACGCAGATCCGCAAGGACACGAGCAACATGGCCGTATCCTACCGCCTCGTGCGTGCAGCCACCGTCCTGCGCTGCCAAGAGCACGAGGTCAACCAGGTGATCGCCAATACCAACTCCGAGAGCTGGCGCGAGTTCATGCGCAAGTGCTTCGGCAAGTACTATGTCGACACTCTCATTCTCCACAACGTCATTAAGCCCAAGGATGCCAACACGAGCTCCTCGGCGACCACCAACAGCTCTGTTGACGGTGTTCAACAGCAGGACCGCTGCGGCAATCACCCGGAGGACAGCGGAGAATACGCAGACAACAACCCCGTGGACAAGGACACGTCCGCTGAAAATGAAGGAAGACGCGGCAGTGTCTGGGAAAAAGGAGCGAGCAACAACGCCGAGCAGTACCAGCGTCGGAACTCCGAGGCCAGCTCGGTGGACATGTCTTCAGGAAAGCTGCCATCGGAATGCAGCAGCTCCAACACCGAGGAGCGTTTGAAGGAGGAGGCTGCCGCTGCTGCGGATGGCCTGGGTGAACAAGCAGAGGAAATGCTGACCGTGAAGTGGGCTGCTTTCGAGACTGGGCTGTCTGGGAAACGAGACGTGTGTCTCGTGGACTACCTCTCCTTAGCGTATGTGCCCAACTCCGAGCCTCGCCAGCGTGTGCATGTGTGGTGCTTCACGGCAGCTGATGGCGATCGCGTTGGCTGCATGGAACTCAAGGACACTCACAACGTGGCACGCACCAAGCTCACGAAATTGGGCGTCTTCTGGCGCAAAGTCTCCGAGGACGAGACTGAGGTCATCGTGTGTGGCAGCTTCCCGTCCAAGCATGCGTCGATGGTTAGTGCGATCTTGTTGAGCTGCCTCAATCGGCTGCAGGGTATTGTGGAGGACCTGCGCATGAGCAACCAGCTCTACATCCAGCGAGCTACGTGGGTCAAGAACAACGAGCGCACCACTTGCAACCTCTGCACGCGCAACTTCCACGCGCTTCGACGCAAGCACCACTGCCGCCGATGTGGTGAGCTCGTGTGCTCAGACTGCTCTACAGTTGAGACCATTGATCTGCCGGCGATCGGCTACTCGAAGCTGCGGCTCTGCAAGGTCTGCTCCATTCGAGCACGCACCACACCCCTCAAGCAACTCGCCAAGACCAACGTGTTCGACCACCTAGTGCGTGCACGTAGCCTCAGCAACCTCGGATCATCAGCCGCAAATTCATCCTTTGCCCGCTCTTCATACACCGAAAACAACCAAGCGAATAACCACGAAGACAGCTACAGCCACAGCACCATCTCGGACTTGGCCGGACCCGGGGGCTATGACAACCGCACGCAGAGCTCCTTGACAGCGAACTGCAGCACGAACGATGGCAATCTTGATGCCCCACTGGCTTCGACACACGATTCTTTCACCGAATACACCATCTCCAGTCACGGCCCCGAGGCAAGCGATGCCTCCATCGACGTCAACGAGGTCACAGCGGTGGTGCACCCCATGTCGGCGTGTCTGACCTCTCCGACAGAAGAATACGACGACTTCATCGATGAGCGCTGTCTGAAGACCCAGCTGCGTGCCATGGAGCAGAAGAAAAGATCAATCGGCAGCAACAGCAACATGTTCGACCTGCTGTGCGAGTTGGCGTGCCAAACGCTCAATTGCCCCATTGCTTCGGTCTCGATCCTGGATGACAAAGGCCACTTCATCAGCTCTGCCGTTGGGCTCGAAGGGAACTCGGCGCTCGAAGAGGAGCTGTCGGTCTTCATCGAAAACATCATGGGCTCCACTCCAGCCATTGTACTGGACGCCAACGTGGACAAGCAGGCACTGAAGTTCTTCTCGCCACGCGCGCTGCCTGGTATCCGCTTCTTTGCCGGCTGTCCGATTTACTCGCGCGCAGGCAAGAAGCTAGGCTACGTCTGCGTTGCCGACTTCGCCAAGCGCGACACGCTCGGAGCAAGCTGTGCATTCACCATGGAGCGGCTCGCCACACTCGCAGTCACGACGATGGAGCGCAACATCAGCAACAAGAACAACAGCGCCAATGGCAGCACCAACAACGTCGTCGAGGAAGCTGACTTTACAGGGAAACGAGCGCCGCCACCGCCGCCCATGCATCCAGCGATGCTTTTTGACCGGCCTACCAGCAACGGCAAAAGCCACAACAGTGACGCCAAGGAACGAAGCGCAGAATCGGAGGCGTTGGTCGGACGTGTGTACGAGATTGTGGAGGATGAAATGCCTCCCATGGCGACGCCATCGACCGTGAACTTGAATCCGACAGCGGTCTCAACACGCCCGGGGACTGGGGAGCGGAGTGCTGGGTACTACGAGGCCCAAGAGCGCATGCGCAAGCTGCTGCTGAAGTCCTACCACACACAACAACAACTTGCGACGGGTGGATCGCCGCAGTAGGTGTCGATGGATAGCAGCATTTCACTTTGTAGGCACGTTTCGTTCTCGTTAGTAAGATAGGAAAATAAGTTTTCACATGCGAACCTTGTTGTTTTACCTGTCAGCTCTACGCATATACCATTTGTATGGCGAACCACCGCTTACCTGACGATTTGGACTCTCACGCTAACCGGTAGCTTACTCGTCTGTGACGCAGCCCTCCGAAGCAGACTTGACGTTCTTAATGAACTTGTACAGCGTACCACGGGTAGCCTTGAGCGGAGGAGCGACCCATTCCTTCTTGCGCTGGGCCATCTCTTCGGCAGACACATCAATGAGATCAATGCAGTTCTTCTCAGCGTCGACAATGATCTTGTCACCGTCCTTCACCAAAGCGATGGGACCGCCAACCTGCGCCTCGGGGGTGATGTGGCCAATGATGAAGCCGTGCGAGCCGCCGGAGAAGCGGCCGTCCGTGAGCATGGCAACATCCTTGCCGAGTCCAGCTCCCATGATCGCCGACGTAGGGCCAACTGCATTAGCATCAACAAGTCGTTAGTGACACGTCACCGAGCCAGCGAAATAAAGTGTAACGCTACTTACGCATCTCCGGCATACCGGGGCCACCCTTCGGGCCTTCGTAGCGGATGATGACGACGCTGCCCTTCGTGATCTCGTTGTTCTCTACAGCCGCAAGCATGTCTTCTTCGCAGTCGTACACCTTAGCCGTACCAGTGAACTTCAGTCCTTCTTTGCCGGTGATCTTGGCGACCGATCCCTCCGGGGCCAAGTCGCCACGCAGAATACGCAAGTGGCCACTCGATTTGAGCGGGCGGTCCACAGGGTGGATGATCTCGTGGTTGTCGGAGAGATCGGGCACGTTCTCGAGGTTCTCGGCCAGCGTTTTGCCGGTGACCGTGAGGACGTCGCCGTTAATGTAGCCCTGCTTCATCAGGTACTTCAGAACAGCAGGCGTACCACCCACACGGTGGATGTCCTCCATGACGTATCGTCCACTAGGCTTCACATCGGCCAGGAACGGCACGCGCTCGCTGACCTTCTCGAAGTCGTCGATAGTCAGCGGAATGCCCGCCGCACGAGCAATGGCGATCAGGTGCAGCACCGAGTTGGTGGATCCACCCAGCGCCATGGTAATCGTGATGGCGTTCTCGAACGACTCTCGGCAAAGAATATCAAGCGGTCGGATGTTCTTCTCGAGCAGCAACTTGATCGCCTCACCAGCATGCAAACATTCATCCTGCTTCTCTTCCGAAGTAGCGGGTGCGCTGGAGGAGTACGGCAGACTCAAGCCCATCGTCTCGATAGCCGTCGCCATCGTGTTGGCCGTGTACATGCCACCACACGCACCTGCACCAGGACAAGCATGACGAATAATGTCATGACGCTCCTCCTCCGTGATCTTGTTGGTCAGGTAGGCGCCGTACGCTTCTGACGCAGACACGTAGTCAATCGTCTGACCCTTAGATGTGCAGCCAGCACGGATCGTGCCGCCGTACACCATCAGCGACGGGCGGTTCACGCGCGCCATGGCGATGACACACCCAGGCATGTTCTTGTCACAGCCAGGGATGCAGATGTTGCCGTCGTACCATTGGCCGCCCATGACAGTCTCGATCGAGTCGGCGATCAGGTCACGAGACTGCAGACTGTAGCTCATGCCATCTGTGCCCATGCTGATGCCGTCGCTCACGCCGATCGTGTTGAAGCGCAGTCCCACGAGACCCGCCGCGTTCACGCCCTTCTTCACCTCGCCAGCCAGGTCCAGCAGGTGCATGTTGCACGGGTTGCCCTCCCACCACATGGAGGCGATGCCAACCTGCGGCTTGTCCATGTCGGCCTCGGTCATTCCGGTGGCGTAGAGCATGGCTTGTGAGGCGCCGCGGGCCTTGGGCTGCGTCACGTTGGCGCTGTAGCGGTTGATGCGCACGCCGTCGACAGCCTTGGGGGTGTCGCTCCCAGAGGTGGCAAAGGCGCGTTGAAGCAGCGTCTTGCGCAGCGGCGCTGAGGCGCCTGGGCGCAGCATGGTCTTGCTCAGCATCTCTCTTGCTGTCGAGCGGTCGGATCGGAGACTGAGCGGCCGAGAGCGAGGTTGATGCTGGTGGTGCAGAGACGGATGAAATGTTTGTCCAAACACTAATTCGTGTGGACTACGCTATATATGGAATTGCACTGATTGGATGATAATTATAAAGCGTCTTGGGATTGGTGAAAAAGCGGAGCCTTAAGAATTTTCCTGCACACCAATGTTGAAGAGAAACTCCTGCCATTCCAGTGGTCCAATGCAGCGCTACAACGTGGAAGAGGAGTACGACTTCGAGCACGTGACGGCCACGCTGGAGGCCATGGATACTAGGCGGAGGAGGCGGCAACAGTTTCCAGTCACTCGCGACTTTGATTTGGCCCCGGCAGAGCTTTCAAGTGGCGGATCAGGCGACGACAGCGACGATGGTCCCCAGTCAGACAGCACCAGCTCCTTGCCTAGTGACGGTGATGGCAGTTCTTCGCAGCATTTATGTACAAGGCAGCAACGTGGGCGAGGAAAGACACGGAAGATCAGGCTCAAGGATAGTCTCGACCTCTCCATGTCCGTATTGAAAATGCCGAGTAAAGAGCAAGCGCTATCATCACCAGCAGCTGAAGAAGTTCGTAGTCTAGGAATTGATCATGGACCAATGCACTTCAAGACCCGAGACGAGGAGCTTGTACTGGCACAAGACAAGCATTTCAAGCTCGACGTTGTCGGCAAGGTGTCCAAGATTCCGAGGCTTGTGCAGCAGCGCAGGCAGCTGCATGCAGTCACCGAGCGCACCACATCGACGCGAGGCGAGACCAGGAACCAGACAAGACCCCCGCACGCAAGCGAGTTAAGCAGAGAAATATTGAGCTCATTAGATACTACGGCACGGCTCCATCATCCAGTCTCCAATCTGCCGATCTCAAGAACGGATTCACTTGATGAAGTGTTCACCGATGAAGACAGCATGGTTGCTCTACCGTCGGCAATGAGCAAAGTTGCTATAGCGCCGGAGACATTGAACTCAGGTTCATCGCTGTCCAATGGCAGACTTACCGGGCTAAAAGCATTGGGACAAACGACGATGCTGCACTGCGCAAAGGTACCTCCTACGCGTGGAGTATCTAGGTCTGTCCAATCTAACTTTTCAAAGAAGCTGGATGGACGCAACACCAGCAGTTCTGCTGTTGGAAGTGCATCTGATGAACTCGACACCACATCTGCCGAAGAGCAACAACTACTTCAATCTTTGGAGAAGCTCGATCGCCGTCTGACAAATGTTAGCGCAGCGCCATCAGTAGTCGTGCGCGACGACGGTCAATTGCAGACTCAAAGCGATCAGGTTCATCTTCTGGTTAACAGCAACACGAAAGGCTCTCGCTCATCTCATACCGCCGATGAAAGTGACGAGAAAACGCTGCGAGCTGCAGCATACGGAGGAGGTACGCATTGCAAACTCCGACAGCCGGCAGCTGTGTCAGTGCGTTCGTCCTCTGTGAAGCGTGCCGAACTATCAACTGGTATTCACAAGGCTCGAGTTCGCTTGGGTGGTGCGTTCATCCATGACACCGGCCGCAACGTTGACGGAACTGGAAATGGAAAGCACAAAGTAGTCGTGAAGAAGGATCTAGCACATTTGTTAATCTAACTGAAAACACTTGTTTGAGATAATATCTGTCTGTCCACAGCAAGCGCCTTCCTACATCTCTCCACAATCTACGATCGCAACTTCATTTTCGGGCAGAGGACGACTGTTGCCGTTGCTAACTTGCACATTTTGCATCGCATCCACAACCTCTAACCCTTCGATCACCTCGCCGAAGACCACGTGCTTCCCATCGAGGTTCTTCAGACCTGCTTTCGTTGTGATGAAAAACTACGCATCACCAAGCAGGAGAGATAATATTATCAGTACTCCGCCATCGCATGCGTTAACGTTAGCAACGATCACGCTATACATTTCGTACCTGCGAGCCATTGGTGTTCTTGCCAGCATTGGCCATCGACAGAAGCCCAACATCGTCGTGTGGGAGAAACTTTTCATCCTTAAAGTTACCCCACAGGTCACCATGGGGAGTGCCACGATAAATGCTTTGCCCGCCGGTTCCGTCACCTGTTGTGAAATCTAGAGAAGTATCCGATAGTAACGAGGTCAGCACAATATAAGATGAAGGAAATTGGAATGAGCACATAAATTCTACTGTACCTCCACCTTGGACAACAAAGTTCTTGATGATGCGGTGGAACTGGCTGCCCTTGAAGTGCAGGATTCCGCCCTACATAGCAATCAGCAAGTAAGCACGAAGGACACACACCAAAAGTGGCTACTCAGAAGCACACCTTTTCACCAGTGCATAACGCACGGAAGTTCTCGGAAGCAAGCGGGATTTCATCCTTCAGCAGGCGCATGATGATCCTCCCGGCTGGAGATCCAGCGATCGAGATGTCCATGTACACAGCGGGGTCCGTGTCTTTCGTGATGAACTTTTTCTTCTTTTCCTTCAAGCTCAGGCCAGCGTCGGCCACATAACGCTCGTGAAGTTTCTGAAACAGATCTTTTTCACGACCCGCGTACAGCTCCAGCGTGCGATCAACTGCATCCAGCTTGGTCGGGTTGTACCGGGTGTAAAAGTCCACCAGCCGATCCCTGAACGCAGTTCGAGACCCTTGAGCGGCTGCAAACCCCTCGCTCGTCACTGTGCCTCCTGTAGCAGCACGTGTGACTGCGTTAGCTTGGCTGGAGCCCAAGCCGTAGCCTCTCTGTAGCAGCTTTTCCGCGAGGCTGGCTTCCAAGCTGCTGTCCTTTCCACGTGAAGCTTCGTTCCCCTCTCCGATATTTGCAGCTTCGCCCACCAGCTCCTGGTGCTGTTTGCGCCACGACTGCTGCGAGCGCTGCCGGAACGCGGCGTCCGAGCCGAAGGAGCTGCTGAGGCTCGAGCCGCCCGACGAGTTGAGCTTCTTCTTGGCGTCGTGCGCTGCTCGCTCCAGCTCATCTAACACCGGCTCGTTGCGCAACTGTTTAGCCTCCTGCCACTTCTGGAGCGACTTGCTCTTGAACGCCGCGGCCAGCGCCACGCTCTCCGGCTTCGTCACGACCTTGGCGTCAGCATTCCACTGCGATTCACGCACAAATAGCAGCCACATAAGAAGACCAGCCACTGTATTTCACCCCCAGCGCATTATTGCGGCCTCATCTGCTGTCCTGCACTCACATCGAACAGCCGCAGCGGGTGCCTCGGCAGTTCCACGTCCGCCATGGCCACAGTGAGACTTATGTGTAAAACACGAACATGGTGTACAATACCTTATTCTACATACGGCGCATTGATTCGCCGAAATGTTTCGCGAGCCAGTGATTGGCCAGGGACAGCGACTGGCATTGGGTGGCTCGCAGCTCTTCGTGCAATATGCAGCGCTCTCCATTTCCTCTTTCTTCCCCAGTGAAACCTCGTTGCAGAAAATGGTGTTTGAGAAGCCGATTATCGTCGACTGCCGCGGCCACCTGGTGGGCCGTCTGGCCTCCCTGATCGCCAAGGAGCTCCTGCAGGGCCAGCACGTTGTTGCTGTGCGTTGCGAGCAGCTTGAGATCTCCGGCTCGCGTACGTATTCCCCCTGCTAGTGTTGGAACTTTGACTTCAGAGACAGACAGCGCCGCGTCCGCGCACACGTCCAGCAGCTCGCTGCCCATGGGCGTCCGTGTGTGTACCTAGGCCTGTCGCGTCGCACAGAGAAGCAGGAGTGTCTGCATAAGTAGAGATTCTTTGAGTGTGGCAAGGAGAGCTGCACCTTGAGTGCGTTTGGCTTCCCGTCGACGCCTGCGTCAACTCGAAGATCGTCCGTCGTGTCTGGTCTCTTCCGGCTGCTGCGTTCCGCGTCGGATTTTGCTGCGAGGTGAAGCGTGAAGATGTGGAACAGAGTAAACGTAGAAGATGATGCGATGGACCGAGTCGCCCCAGACGAGGAATGACGGGTGCAATTCGGTGCAACCCTCCCCAAACATGCAAAAGTCGCTGCGTGCAGACACCCTGCCGATCTGCGCGACATCTCTGGATGTTGTCGTGGTGAAGCAGCGGTGTGTCATGCCGTCTGCTGTGTGGTCTTGAGAACGGATTACTCATGTGATCTGCTCTTGCGTCCACGATACAACAGACGTGCGCAACAAAGTCAAGTTCTTCCAGTTCTTGAACAAGCGTACGGCTACCAACCCCAAGAAGGGACCCATCCACTACCGTGCCCCGTCGCGTATGCTGTGGCGCACGATCCGTGGCATGCTGCCGCACAAGACGGCCCGTGGTGCCGCCGCCCTCCAGCGCCTTAAGGTACGACCCAGTCAAGTCTCGACGGTGACTAGGATCATGAGCTAACTGTGTTCTTTATGGTTAATTTCAGGTGTTCGATGGCATCCCGTCGCCGTACGACAAGCAGAAGCGTATGGTTGTCCCTGCTGCTCTGCGTGTGCTGCGCCTGAAGGCCAACCGCCGCTACACCGTCCTTGGCGCCCTCGCCTCGGAGGTTGGCTGGCGTCACGCCGAGCTGGTCAAGCGCCTCGAGGCCAAGCGTGTGCTCAAGTCCGACGCCTTCTACAAGAAGAAGGTTGCCCAGCAGAAGCGTCTTGGAGAGGCTGAGTCCAAGGTCTTCGCCGAGAACTCGGAGCTCAAGCCCACGCTTGCCAAGTACGGCCACGCTCTTTAAGTTGGTGGCTGCTTCGTTTGGTTTCTTGGGTTGCACCTTGGAAAACAATAGCAGACGCTTACGCAATTGCGTCACTTGTTTCTAATTACAATGGAAACGTTTGAGGAAATTTCACCATTCTTCGACTGTCTTCCTTGTGATGGTTCTTGTCTGATGGCGTTGTCAGATAATCTGAGAAAGCAAATATGTATTTGCTCATGCGAAAGCGTCGTCAATGCTGATCATTGCGCTATCGTTCCTAGCTTCTACAAACACGAAAAACAAAATGCTGACTACAACCCGTCGAAGGCGCTAAACTTGTCCCCGCTCTGCTGCTGCTGTGGTGCGTACGCATCGTACCCAGGAGCTTGGATCTGCAGCATTTGACCAGGGCCGGCAAGGCCCATATTGTTCTGGCCGTAGCCGCCACCACTCAACGGCGCTTGCTGCTGCATACCGTACGGCGTCATCTGCATCATGCCTGGGTGGTTGTACTGCTGTTGCTGCTGGTTCATCATTCCGTTGCCCATTCCAGTGTTCTGGCCGTACGGCACCATGCCTTGCTGCTGACCCATAGTGCTGGCTTGCATCCCCATCGTATTCTGGCTCGTGTACGTTGGTGCCCCGGACTGAACATCGGCACTCGCGCTGATGCTCATGCCATTAAACATGCCCCCATTAGTCCCCGGTACTTGAGCAGGTGCAGGTGCAGGTGCAGCAGGCAGAGCCGTGAGCAGGTTTCCTGTGTCGAGTAGGTCATTTGACGTGCTGGACGACTACGTGAAAACAGACAGCAACAATAGTGAGAAACAAAATGCACCACTCAAAACCACAGTTCAGATAGCTTTTGGAACGCACCTTGGCAGCAGATGCGTCGATACCAAGCAAATCAGCGTTTCCATCGTCCTTCTTGGCACCCGCGCGGCGGCTAGACCGCGCGCTTCCCTTCTTACCTGCGCGGCGGCGTGCCGCAAATGATTCAGCCCGGTCTGCCGCTGACTCGCGGTGGCTACCTGAGTCTCGACGCTCCGTTCGCGTACTCTGTGTCCTGCTGCTAGTAGATGAACTCGAATTACCCAGATAGAACGGGTCGTCCGAGTACCGTTCAGGTCGCTGGTTTGGCGCAGCTTCGGGCTCCGGCTTCTTCTTCGGGACATACTCTTCCGACAAAAGCTTGTTCGCGGCAGCCACACCAGACTCCCGCTCCTTCGACGCCTCTGCTGCACGAACGGCATCCGACATTCCTGATGCAACTGTGATGCCAGTTGTCACGGAGCTAACAGAGCTCTGCGAAGTGAACGACTTGTCGCGCTCGCTAATCACAGCCTTAAGCATGTCCTGAATCTTCTCACACACCATGTCAAACTGTGAGTTGTTCAACGTCTGCTCCCACAGCAACGGAGCCACTGCCGGAATTATCAACTTGGCAGCGAACTCGGGGCCCAGGTGCTTGCCAAGGTTGTCGTAGCATCCAAGGATGCACATGCACGCGGCGGGCGTTTTATCTTCCTGGAGGGTCTGCTGGAGAGTAGGCAGCACACTCTCAATCAACAGGTCTTTGTCGAATACGTGGAATGACTTTGCAAGCCAAAGCAATGCGTTTATCCGCACTGACGGCTGCGGAGGAGTAAGAATGAGCTTGTTCACTCGCGGCAGAATCACTTGCTTCAAGATGCGGTACTCGAACAAGCTGGCCTGGTCTACAATTTTGTTCAGCACCGTGTCCAGGATTTCAGGCACTGTGCTGTCCAAGGCGCGGCAAAGCATCGGTACAATGTGGTCGCGAATGTAGCCGTCCTCCGCCTTTGGGATGAGTGTCTCCAGCTCCGAAACGAACATGAGCATACATTGCACAGGCTCCGTAATGGCCAGTAGCGAAACCATCATGGGCGCGATCGAATATGAGAACGTCTGCTTGTCCACCTTGGCCACAATTTTAAGCAGCGGCGTGATAACAAACGGAGCCACCGCCTTGTTAATCACGACCGACTGGAGTCCCGGAAGGACCATATCACGCAGCACGCGGGGTGAGAAAGCGTCAATAGCGTCAGGCAGCGTCGTCAGAAACTTTGCCTGTGCTGCTGGCTCCTGCTCCACGAGACTTTGCAGCATACGCAGCGTTTTGATAGGACCTGAGTCGAAGAACGGCGACGCGAGGAATGCACGCGCCTCCGGGCGCTTTACCGGCTCCAGCGATAGCAACGAGCGGATCGTGTTCTGCAACGCCGTTGGCACCGAGGTCGGGAACGAGATGGGGTGCAAAGACTGCACCTTGTAGCCGTGGGTCATCTTGTTGCCGTCGTGGACATCTAGCACAGGGTTGCGTCCGCCGTCAGCACGGGGCGGCACGAACAGTTCGTACACGAGTAGCCCGAGCGAGAACATGTCGGCCTTGCTATCAAACTGGCGCGGTTCCGCGACCAGTTCAGGCGCGCAGTACTCGAGCGGCGGTTCCCAGCTGCCTTCGATCGCGCCGGTTGTGGGGTTCCTGGACCCCGTCGAGGCGTCAAAGCTGTAGTATTCACTGCGCGAGGTCTGTCCGGGTTCCACGACTCGGCAGAAGCCCATGCCGCCGAGCTTCCACTCGCCCTTGGGCGTGATAAAGATGCTGTGCGGTCCGAGACTGAGGTGCACGCGGCGGCCTTCACGGTGCAAGAAGCTGAGCGCCTCGCCCACGTGCATGAGGCCGCAGGCGAGCTCGAACTCGGCGAGGCCGATCTCCAGCACCTCGGGCGTGACGTTGGCGACGTTGGTGAAATTCTTGCAGGCGTTGGCCAGCGAGCACGTGACGCGCTCTGTGACGAAGCACAGTGAGCGGCGGCTTTCCTCGAAGACCTCCTCCACCTTGAGCACGTGCGGGTGGCGCAGCACGCGCAGCGTCTTCATCTCCTGGCGCAGGATCTCGAGCACGCGGTCCTGCGCCTCCTTGCTCTTGAGGCGCTTGAGCTCGTCCTTGTCGAACAGGAAGACGCTGTACTCGTGGTTGCTCTTGCGGTGCACGGCCGGGAAGATCTTCCACGACAGCTCATGGCCGCCCGACGCCGTGCAGTCCTTGGGCGTCTCATAGTGTTTCAGGTACTCCTCGCTCAGCATGCCCTGCAGGTTCTGCGCACCAGAGACGGCGGCCGACGCCGCGCCCGACACGGCGGTCTGCACGGCGCTCGAGAAGCGGTTCAGCATACTCATGGCCTACTGGGGGATCGATTGCGAGTGCTTCGCCTTCCCGCGTTCCCCAGTTCAATTCGAGTAAAAATCATGAAATGGTGACCAAAATTAGGGAAATACATGGCTACACTCGGTTTACCACGATGTGCTTGATGGTTGAAGGGCAACCATCTTAGGCGTTTGACTGGTGTATGTATCTCGATGCGCGACCGTGATTCACGCGAGTCACCTCAGGAGTAACCTATACGCAATTTGCAGCGCAGACACGCGGGCTTCATTGAGAACTTCTCAATGAGAAGGACCGACAGCATGGCATCGACATCGCCCAAGTTCTGAGCTGTTGGACCTGCTAGCGACGCTGGACGATGGTGACGAAGCTGAGGTGAGTGGGCTGACAATGTCTCGAACTCTTCTACATTCCGGAGCCTCCGGACCGGAGGTGGCTCAACGCTGGGTGTCCTATAACACCACCTGCTCGATAAAAAATAGCAGATCCTCACAGGAACAAACGGATTTCGAGCTGGTATAATACGGCAAGCCGCGCTCGTACTTGATACAGAGTTCATACCTCTAACAGTGTTGCTATTCATGACAGACTAGCCAAAACCGAGGCGATGAGATATTAAACTGGACAACGGCATGGGATGCTCGGGAACATAGCAGTTCGGCAATACGTCAAGCCGAACAAGCCGACCTTATCTGGGAGTGCGAAGGCGACGTTCACCAGGGCTATCCGAAGGCCCGACTTTAGTCCATAGGATGGCACGTTAGCGCGCTCGCTTCGTAGCAATGCAGTAGGTGCTCACTCCGTTGCAAATGCAGGTGTGTGTTTAATCCCGCAGAGGGGGATCCAGCGAACGCTACCATCTTCAGGAGGTGCGCCATTCTAAGCCCGATCATCCCAACTCGGAGAGGTCCATGGGCACGACCACGGAGCTCGTGCTCGAGAACTACAAGCGGACCGTGGTCTACATTTTCAACGGCTCTCGTAGGTAGAAATGCAAGTAAATGCACATGAAATCGACAAAAAGTTGCCTTTTTGTATTTACGGCTCTATTATTTTTACAGTCATTCCTCGACAATGAGGCAGGCACCACCGCTCTTCTCGGAGGCGGAGCTGCTAGACGTGCTCACAGGCATCGATGCAGGCTGCTCCAAGGACACCACCGCCGGACCGTCCGTGAATGTGGTGCTGGGCGAGGACGTGCTGTCGTCGGAGAGGGCATTCGAGGAGTTCATGGAGTCGCTCGCGTCGGACGACGACGCAGGCGTCTCGACGGTCTCCGACGGCAGTCAATCCGAGACCGCGCCGTCCTCTAAGAGCAAGCGCAAAGTGGACTCCGCTGCGACGGCGACTCCAGTGGCTACTAGCAAACCCAAGCGGAAGCGACGCAAACATGAGCTGGACCACCTCCGAGCAGTGGCGGCGGAGCTGGAGAAGAAACTTCAGGTGTTGAACGATTCCTCGAGTGAAGAACAAGCAGGAACCGGCAACTTCTGGAAGCACATTTTCAGTCAGATGGTGTCGGAACGGCAGAAAGCAGTCGGGGAGAACGCGAGGCTGCGGCAGCTCGTTCGGGAGCAGGTCAAGTCGGTCAAGTCCATGCAGCGCACACTGGAAAAGACCCCGGATCTGAGTGTGAGTCGTAGTGACTTGTGTGGCTTTGCAGCTAATGTGCTTATTCTGAAGTGAACGTACTTGTGGCTGCTCAGAAAATGGGGATTGAGCCAGAATGCTCACGGCTGCAGCAGTGCCAATCGCCGACGCCAAAGGAGCTGTACAGGGACCTTTTCAAGAACATTTCGTCTTCGTATAGCAACGGCGTGGGTAGCCTTCTACTGCAGCAACCGTGCATTCCGACACCGAGCCTCGTGGGTAAAAGAAAGATGAACATGGAGATGGAGACTGCCGGCGACTGCGGTCCTCGGATGTGCCTGCAGTTCGTGGAGAGTCGACTGATCCCGTTCAGCCTCGTGCGTATCGGAGATCACGCCTGGGACTTTTTGTCGGGATCAAGCGGACACGACAACTTTCGAATGGTACAGTGTGGATACCACCGTGCTTTGGTGTCGGTGACATTACTCATGTATACTGACTGTACGGCAGGCTCTTCAAAATCAAGGCAACGAGATGTTTGGGCATTGCACGGTGAACAACCCCGCCGGTTCCTCGCAAACATTAGGGAACGTTGCGGTGCGGCGGTACTATGAGGCGAACAAGCTGACGTTTGTGTGGGAATGTGAGGGGCTGTGCTCGCACGACGGCACCTCCGCAATGCGTGTGCACCAGAAAGGATGGTTCGTTTAACAGTTATAGATCACCAGCGTCCTTCTTGCTAACTATTTGTGCGTGATGTGATCAATAGGTGCGTCTTCGAGCCGGCCAAGGAGGACTCCGAGAACGCGACGATCTTCCGTGCCTGCGCTCGAATGACTCCAAGTCTGGAAGACAACGATTTATTCACCAACTCAGCGAAGGGCGTGGCGCAGACCACCGAGATGGTCATCGAAAACTATGAGAAAACCATTGTATACATCTTCGACGCCGTGCTGGAGTCTCTAGCTGCAACCTGAAGACTCACCAACATTGTGGCAGGGAAATGAGTAGTAACAGCAAGTACTTATTCTGGGGTAGCGAACGACCGTAGGTGCAGCGGGCAGCACAACAAGGATTCATGCTCTTTGCTGTCGTTTAACCCGTGCTCGACCGATGAAGGTTGAACAGCGGTACCGTATACCGGTAACTGTAATAGATGTGATGTTTTACTGCTTACCCGGGCCGGGGTCCCGGGGGAGGACGCAGTTCATTAAAAGTTAACCGTCATTTGGTTTTAATGTTTAAATGATGTAATTATCGTATAGTGTATCATGAAACCTACCACGCAACAAAAGCATCCTTAACGTTTAGAGCTAACTCATGAATCATATCGTCTCACGTAAAGCGCGCGAGTTAGTTTTCAGTAACAGGTCACGTTCTTGGGGTGACCCTTGCTGATGTATGTCTTTTAGTTTGTGTACCAGTGAAGTCTGCAAGTGCTTGAGTTGTTGCACCACCAAACGGAGCTCCAGCACACACGCACAACCTGATTCTTGTGTGTTCTGTTCTTGGTGCTCTGCGGTGACGTAGTCGTTCGTGGGGTCGGAATCGTAGCTGCTATCATCTAGGTTCGAGCAACGCGTTCTGGAAAATTGAGGTGCTCTACTTTCAGCTTCCACGGCGATATCACGTCGTATGTCGGTATTCCGGTTAGGCAGCGCCGCGAAAGTCTGACCATGCCCAGAAGCTTTAAAATCGCCACGACCCACACGCGTAGTAGGAAATAGCTGCGATGCATTGTTGCACAGCTGACGATGTGCACGCTCATCTAGGCAGCGCTTCGCTGCACGAGCCAACTCCTGCAGCGTAGTTGAGTTCGATTCTGCTGTGTGTTCACGAGCCCGACAAAGCCTTGAAAACTTTCGCTTCAAACTCTCTACATCTCGGTGAGGCTGATCGGATAAGGCTTGCGTGTTGAAATTGCTTGCAACCTCTTTCCACCCTTGTTGGTCAATGGGTAGAACGCGGTCGACCACCCACACCAGACGCAGTTGCTCTTTAATGTTGTAGTTGCGCGAGCCAGGCTTCTTTGGCATCTAATTCATCCAGACAAAGAGGTAGTTAGCCCTCAAGCCGAATTTGTAGCAGTACAGGTCACTTACAGTTAGTCCGGCTGTTGCGGACGCCTCAGAGCAAGTTGCAGAATGACGTAGCTGAGCGGCCGTGCACGAAATGCAAAGAGGTGCACATTCTCGCCGCAGCCAGGGCTCCCGAAAAATGCATTGAGCTCAAAATTATTGCAGTAATAGTACGGAAATAATTTATGTTGACCACGCTATTTGCTACATACATAATTTACTTTGCGCCAAACTCAACCCGCAGTGCACTGCAACCAACCATCCAAACGAGTGGTTGAACAGCGCTCGCTCCTCTCCAAAAAGCCCTAGTTGTCCTTCCTCCACCGAGTTCATATCAATTGTCGCCATGTTCACCAACAACCAGGTCGCCAACGTCTATTTCAAGCCCGTCTTGGACGACCAGGACGAACCCGTCATCGGCTTCTTCCGGTGCCACTGCTCACCGTGTGGCAGTAAGCTCCAAAGACCGGGTACAGCAACCTCATTTAGCATGTGAGGAAGCAGCACCCGGACTTCAAGGAGATCATGCGCTCGGCCACGACGGAGTCAGGAACGCTCGCACCATGGGTGCGCCAGCGCAGCCTCAACCTCTTCGGGTGGTTACAGTGGACAATTATGTGCAATCTGCCTCTACATTTTTGTGAAAACGCAGAGACGCGCCGGTACGCAGCATCTTTTCAGTTTGTTACATTCATTTATCTAACACTTGTTGAGATCACAGCTACACGAAGTTGGACCCTATTGGTCAAGAGCAACTGCTTGCCGGCATGGAGCGCGTGACGCTGGCTGTCGAAGCAGCCATCGCTCATGAGATACCCAGCAGGTATGGCCTGGTCGTCGATGGCTGGTCTAATCGGTCCGAGCACTTTCTCGCTGTTTTCGGGTGCTACGAGGTCGATGGGGCTCGTCGGCAGCCGCTCTTGGCCATGCACCCGCTCGTCAACAGCCCGGACGACGACCACTCGGCCGCCAGCCACGCCAGCTTTCTTCGGGCCATGCTGGCCCGGGACTACAACAAGATCCTCGACGACTGCCTATTCGTCGTGGGGGATAACTGTTCGGTGAATAAGCGGCTGGACACGGATTTAGGCGTGCCTCTAGTGGGCTGCGCCGGTCACCGTCTTAATCTCGCCGTGCAGGCAATACTGAGTGAGCACTCCCAGGAACTCGCCCAGGTCAAGGAGCTCATGATTAAACTGAAGACGCTAGGCCTGTCCGCGCAGCTTCGGTACTCATTTCACATTTTGACCAATCATATCTGCATATTTTATATTCTGGCCGATCATATCATGGCGATTCAGGGCAGCTTCAAGACCCGCCTGCGCCCTGTCCTGAGTCAAGAGACCCGCTGGGGGCGCGCATCGTGTTCATCAGCGATGGCGACATCCGCGGTTTCCCATTTCGACTGAGACGCAAGCAGTTTCCTATCCAGACTGCCTTTGCCATGACGATCAACAAGGCGCAGGAACAAACGGTGCAGTACCTGGGACTGTACTTGGCGACTCCTTGCTTTTCCCACGGTCAGCTGTATGTGGCCATGTCAAGGGTTACGTCGAGATCGAGATTCAAGGCGTTGGTCGAGTATCCAGAGCGGGAGGAAGAAGACGGAGTGTACACGGCGAACATAGTCTACCGACAGCTCTTCGAGACGGCGTAGGCAGCGACTTTGTCTGAATGCATAGTTTACGAAATCAATACATATGTCACTTTGCATAGCGCGCTAATTGTTGACAGTCACCATTCCCCGTCGAGCGAAGCGAAGATGGTCACTCTGATCGGTGAGAACCTAGGAGACATACTGAGGAGGCGAGCGCAGCGAGCACGCCTGCGGTTTGAAGTCCGTGTGCGAAGCACGCGGGTGCAAACCTAGGACCAAGCCGTGTATGTTAGAGAAGCGGAGGCGAAGCTTGCGAGCCGTAGCGGGCTTAGAGTTGTGGTAGAAGTCAACAGTAAAATATACTGATATAAAACATAAGCCTGTCGTAGTAAAAATAGTAGTGAAGCGAACTGGAACAGCGAGCGAACGGACACCAACCTAAGATGCACCCACCGCCCGCGGCGCTCGACTAGTCTATACAACTAACAGACGAACCTGTCGGTCCGTCCGTCCGTCTGTCTGTCCGTCAATCCGTCCGTAACGCAAATCCGCACTTTTCGTTGGATAAAATCAGCTGCCGAGCGCAGCGAAGGCGGCCCCGCATTGGACGATATTGCAATTCCGCGGCCATGATTGGGTATATTGCGGCCGCGTTGCCATTGGTCAATATGAAGACGTAGGGTGGACTACACCACATAGGGTGGACTACACCACATCGGACTTAGCTGAATAACAACGCGTCTGATTGGATAAAATAATGCCTTTTTTAAATCGTTTCTTTTCATTCCCATTTTCGAAACGAGGGCGCGGCGACGCACGGACTCGCGCGAGGACCGGGCCAAATCGGATGCTCATAAGTTTTTGAGGACAGTCGAGATCGCGTCAGCTGCTGTGTGGGGAAGCAATGCAGAACGCTCGAAGTGTAGACAAAAAGCGTTCGCGTATCAAACCCGTTTCGGTAACCCTGCGCTCTTTCTCACTCTGACTCCAAATACGGATAACTCGCTGGTAATGAGCCATTACGCGGGTATGACCTCGGTGGATTCGCTGTTTGATATACTAGAAGCACACATGGCTACTAAGGCTGAACTACGTGAACTAGCTTTGGCAATGACTGCGCCTCAGCGCGTTTGTTCATGTGCAACGTAAATGCTTTTATCAAGCACGTACTAGGAATGGACCCAGTGACAAACAACCAAGTGCCATTCAAGGGGCTGATTGGGGTAGTGGAAGCTTACTTCGGTATGGTGGAGACACAGGGCAGAGGAACGCTGCACATTCATTTCTTGATTTGGTTGAAGGATGCACCATCCAGCATAGCCGAGCTGGAGCGATTGATGAATGGAGAGGACCAGGATGTGTTCCGCAGCTCTGTTGAATCGTACGTGGACAGCATCGTATCTAATGAGATTCCACTTGCTGTGGATCAGGACAGTTTGAAGCGCAAGTTCGCGAGTCTATCTCGGGCATACGAGCGTACGGACGAGGCTAAGCTCACCAAGCTGCACAGGTTGGCTCATGCAGTTAAGTGTCGTGTCGATGGCCGCGTTTATCGCAGCCGATATCCTGGAGAATCGAGCGAGCTGGAGCATCGTGACCTACCGGTGGGCGAGGTCCATGATCCTCGCACAACCACGCTATTACATCTGCCCCCAAACAGCGGTGTTGCACGTGGCAGCCGCACAGATTCAGCGGAAGCCTTGGTGGGAAGCACGCCTTTGATTCCAAATCCAAGCATCACTCCCCAGCACGGAAGCGATTGAGACTATGTTTCGCCTTGCCGTGAAGACTACGGCTCTCAGCGTAGCTGCAATTGCGCCGTACAGCATGGCATCGTTGAAGAGATGCTGGATGCATCGCATAGTAAGCTGGTCCGCGAGCTGAAATCCATGTACCTCCATGAACGCGAGCTGAGATATCGTCACACGAAGCTAGATTAATGTGCTGCTAGCAAGCAAAATCTCACGGAGAACAGCACCAATTACAAACAGCTTTGCAGATAAATCAAATCGATGAAAACACAATGATTTTGTTTGCTTATCACTTTGTGGCAACGAGTTATTGGTGACTTTCTTGTCGCTCCAAAGTGAAGTTCACTGAGTTGTTCTGGAAACCTAGGAGCCTACGCTCATCGGGAGTAGTGTAATTTGCATCCCAAAACAGAACAACGACCGCTACTCGGCACCTGCTTCGCAATTCAGTCAGTGCACCTGCCAGCAAAATTCACGGATGCGTGCAGCCAAGTCTAATGGCCGAGACCTCACAGAATAGACCAATAGATAGCTAGACCATCCCAGTCTGGGCTATTAACGCCAGGCCGTGTATTTAAGCCATCCACCGCAAGTGCTGCACGCATAGGCGGAAGTTCTGTGCTTCGTTGTTCATTTTGCGCTCAACGGGAGGGAGATAACCTGAGCGTTGTGGTGGGATAGCAGGTGGGCGACAGGTTGGTAAGTGCTGACTATTGCTACAATCCGATGGGCGATGTGATGCTTATCAATATGAACGTTTGTGGTAGGGAATTATGACTGGACGCGGCAAAGGTGCCAAATGGTAACATCACTGCTTGTTTTCTATCTGCGATCGTTGCAATAAAGCCATCGAACGTGGTTGTATGCCCAAGTTTGTTATTTCGAATGGATTTTACATTGGCACTTTGCCAGACAAACTCACAGGATTGACGCTTCCAGAACGATTTATGACGCAACTAGTTAGCATCTCTGCAATGACGCGTGTAATGAGGGGTGGTCGACACCGCTGCATTCGTTCACATTGCATAGCGTTCGATTGCACGCCTGCAGCACCAGTGTCATTACTGCCGAGATCTATATCTGATGTTCCCGAATTTCGCGTAGCTATCGTTGGTCATTTCACTGAAGCTCAAACGAAGAAAGTGAAAAAACTACACCAGATTCGTACGAGTAAATTACGTGATGCTTATGAATTCTACATTAGCAAGAATTGTCTGTACGCAGGTGTTTCACGGAATGACAGCGTTTTGAGAGGGATATCGACGCTGAAACGATTGAGCATCTCATCCTAGAGCATATCGAAGATGAAGGTGGAGCAGGAGATGATGCCGTGCGTGAAGAGCTGGAAAATATTCTCGGTAACTCGGATGCGTGGCAAGTGAGTAGTGAGCGCGAGGAATTGAGCGTGGTTGAGCGTAAAATCGGGTTATCCGATGCGACTAGAGAATTGTTATATTAAGACCAGGGCCTTTGTTCAGGAGTCCAAACTATCCAGGGGGATCGAACATTCTCGGTAAAACGCTCGAACCAGATTTCATCGGATGTTTCGGGCGACTTGCTCGCTAAAATGTTCCCACATTTATTCGCATTCGGTCGCGGCCACCCCGGGGAGCCTCGCCAAATTCCAGTCTCATTAAAAGAATGCGTGAAACATCATACAATGCTGTCTGGGCGGCGATTAGCCGAGGACGAGCTCTTTACTTTGATTTCATTCGACCGCATATCGATGATGAACGTGTATACTCAAACCTCTGTACGATGTCAACGCTTTCCAGACATCTACAACGGGTTTGAATCCATTGGACCAACTGAGCTTGAAAAGGCCCTACTGGAGAATGAGCAGAGACGACAAGGACTTCGTTCGTCCAGCTTAGAGCACGATTCACTGGCGCACAAGTTTCTCAAAACGGTCGAAATTGCATCCGCAGCAGTGTGGGGCAGCAATGCAGAGCGTGCCAAGTGCCGACAAAAGGCCTTCGCGTATCAAATGCGGTTTGGCCAGCCATCGCTATTTATTACACTAGCACCGAATACTGATAATTCTCTCGTTATGGCGCACTACGCAAACATTTCTTCAGTAGTGTCACTGTTTGACATCTTGGACGCTAATATGCCTACAAAGGCTGAATTGCGCGAGGCAAGCTCGTGAAATGACTGTGCATCGACGCGTCTATTCATGCGCAACGTCGATGCGTTTATTGAACATGTATTGGGAATCAACCCAGCGACCCAAGAGCAGATGCCGTTTCGAGGGCTGATGGGAGATGTAGAAGCCTACTTCGGCATGGTCGAGACTCAGGGTAGAGGAACGTTGCATATACACTTGTTAATTTGGCTCAAAGGTGTTCCGTCCAGCACGGTGGAGTTGGAAAGTTTGCTAAATGGGCTCGATAGCAGTCTATTTAAGCAAAATATTGAAGCATACGTGCGAAGCATAGTATCAAACAACCTTCCGAACAATACTCACGTGCAATATGTGGAGGTCCATATTCTGAGCTGGTTGGGCTGGAAATCCCCCAGCGTACTCGACAGAATCCACGGCGTGGAATGTTGAATTCTCGGATGTATGCCACTATTGTGGAGCCTGCTCTCGTTCAATGCGGGATCTGCAAGACAAAGTTTACTTCACAGCACGTATTGAGAAATGTTCTTTTACGAAGTCGGCCTCTTCATTGGCCGCCGTGGGTGCATGATCTTACAGCAACTGAGATTGATGATGCGGCGAGCAAGGAGGTTGTGTCTCGGGGCACGTTTCGTCAGGCTGTCGATGTCATCAATGAGAGAGAAAAGTCGCAAATGTTTATTAGAAGTAAATGCAAAGCTCTCAAGGAGGACTATGGGTTTACTGCAACACAGGAGATAGAAAGCCTGGAGACCGCTAACCGGTTTCAAATGAAAGTGACAACGATCCCTTTCAAAATGACGAATTGACGCGTCTTATTAAAGCGCTGCCTCCGATGTTGTCTGACTGTCGAATGGATCGTGCTGGAATGGATTACATGGTGTCTTCATTGGTGATCTTGTTCAATCAGCATTGGTGGAATCATACAACTAGTTGCTTTAAAATATCGAAATCGACTGTGAACGATTCCTTTTGCCGCTATCTCTTTCCTCGTGAACGTTCGCCGCGTACGACGTTTGATTTAACAGGGGTAAGCCTTGAGCGAAAAATTGCGCACGAGTTTATCACTGGCTTTAACTACGAGATCATGGCCACATTTCAGTGTAACCATGACATCCAGTTCCTCCTTGGTGGGAGAGATGCAACAGAACGGATACACTACTGTACTAAATACGTGACAAAACAACAGAAACGTCTTGACTCTGTAGTTGTGATGGCGTTGGCATCATTTCAGCGACGTCAAGAGCGTGAGCAGGCAGAATGCGGTACTGAATTACAATCCGCCGAATGGCTCGCAAAAGCAAGAAAAAGGGTGGTGTCAATGGTGTATACTATGACGAGCCGCCAAGAAGTAGCAGGTCCCCTGGCGGCACTTTATCTTTACCGCGGCTCTTGCTGTTATGAAAGTTCGAGGTGCTCATTTGTGCCGCTATACGATATAATACGTCAGTTGTGTTCCACAGATGAGTACTCGTGTCTCCTAGTGAATGAGAGTAATGACTCGGGAGCACCTCGTTTCCAGGCCGTATCGCTTTTAGACGATTACATCTATCGCCCTGATGAATGGGAACATATGAATATCTACGAATTTGCTATGCTGCATTTCAGGAAGAAAGACACACATGCTCTTATTGCCAGACTTCCGTTTAAGACGTCGCATCCACTCCACTGCTCACACAGTCTCGGTAAACGAAACAAGGAGGCGGTAACCGTAATTCAGGGATTCCGGCTTCCATACGTTGCAGACGACTCGCCCAAAGCCATTCGATACAAGCATGCCATTTTATCGTTAGCGCTGTTTAAGCCATTTCGGACACTGACAGATTTAATAGACTCGACTACCGACTCTGAAGACCAATGACTAGATTCATACACACAATGGGTAGGTACTCGCAGTCGTTTCGTGATCAGAATCATGAATCATATTGACGACTATTACTGCGGAGCAGATCGGGCAAAATCTAGCGCAAACGAGACGCCGGATGAAGTCGCTACTACTCCCGCTATGGGAGTATTCTGTGATTCTGATGATGACAGTACTGACTCGCTGTTCAGTTGCTACGACTTCGATGGTGACATTGATGATGAGGTTTCTAATAATGAGGAGTTTGTTGATCCTTGGAGATTGGGCAATGAGGATACTAGCATTATTCCAGACACTCAAACACTTGATCCGGCCAAATGCCCAACTTCGGCAATACCAGATAAATGAATCGCTACTATTCTGCAAGGTTTTGAATCTCATCGGATACTTCAAAAGAGCGCATCACATACAGTTGCACATATGCAATGTCCACCCCTCAAATTTACTTTCCTGCTGTGGAGGACATGCGGAAGTGGGTGAAGGATACTGCCACAGATAATAAAATATGCGAAACACTCCCTGCTAGTGTTGCAGTACGTGATACTGAGGTTGTTGAGCTTTTGGGCGAGGCATTAGTAGAAAACGCGATGTCGTGGTGGAATTCAACTTCTAATCAGTCATTGAAACCTCCAAATTGCAGAACGAAATTCGCCAGTATCTGGAAAATTCCAAAGGACTACACTTTCAATGAAAACCAGCATCATGCTTTTAGGCTGATAGGAAGTGCGTTACTAAGAAGGTGGCGGAAGGTCGAGGATCTATCCTACACGAACAGTAATTTGAACGACGCTCTTCGCCTAGATCAGCTTCGATTTTTTCTAGGTGGGGAAGGAGGGACCGCGAAGAGTCGTGTGCTCGACGCTGTGCAAGCATTGTGTGAAAGCTGGAATCGTTCGGACTGTCTTATCAAAACCGCACTAACGGGAAAAGCTGCAACTTTGATAAGTGGAAGGACATTAGCTAGTTTTTTTACTTCAGTTGAAAAAGAAGCGGAGAACATCTTCAATTTACCTCGATATTCTGGTGATTGACGAAATATCTATGAT
>KV723289.1:0-11859 GCA_000500205.2 Phytophthora lateralis | reverse complement strand
CCCCCCCACACACACACACTCCTCCTTGAATGGTGTGTCTAAATCACGATTCGTACTCAGGTACTAGTATTATGATGTTTGACGCAACCCCTAAAATTTGGGGACTGGTCTCTCCGAATCAACAACTCAAATCTCGACGCTGTGACTCAGCCGCCCGCGTGTTAACGCCCCTCGACCCTGTGTGTGAATGAACTGCTCTCTTTTGCCCCCTGCCCTCGAAAGGTATTTGGAAAGGCATGTCATGGTTCGTGACTTGGTGACTCTTCCCTACGAGATCCACACGGAACGCTTCATGGAGGCCAAGGACAACGCAGCGCTCGAGGCTACGTGGCTGCTACTGGCAACTGAGAATTAGAGTCAACCAGAAGACGCCGACTTCGTCTGAGCAGTGCAAGAACAAGGTACAAAATGCAATAATGCTTCGTTTAGTTGCTTCTACTACTAGCATAATGTATTGTTGACTGAAATGTGGTGAAGTTGAAGTGGAAGTGGGCGGAGTACAACGCCAACGACCGAGCTACGGGTAACTCCGAAGTCGAAGTGCTTGAGCCACCAGGACTAAATCTAATGCAGCAGTTTTAGTCTGGGTAAGTCTACAAGTCTGTGAATAATTTATAGTGTGACCATTGCTAACAAGGAACATTTTAATGCATTTAATTGGATAGATCTTCTGGTACGAACGCGCAGACACTGGCAGACAGCGAGATGGACGGTGCTGCTTTACAATCGGATGGGGATACATGTAGTGGCGCTGATCCTAGCAAACAATCGCCTGTAAAACAAGGCGGAAATGACAAAAAGCGTAAGACCATGGGTGATAGCTTTGAGATCAGCATGCAGTCGATTGCTGAAGGCTTCTAAGCGATCGCTGCTGCAATGGTGCCAATTCCAGCCGAAACGAATGCCACAAGCGACTGCGGCCTTGTAGATACGATCGACGCTCGGTTCGAAGCGATGATGCAGCGTCAAGACGCGGAACTTGGACAGATGCAGTTACAAAAACAGCAGCTAGCTGCGCTGGTCACAGCCCAGCAGCAACTAGGAGCAAGAATAGAATGGATGCAATGCAGCGAGGGACAGTATTATGACAGTACTATTCTCAAGTAGCAAATATCATTCCGCTTTTGCATGCCTAGATTGGTTCAAAATTTTCTGTAACGAGCACTAATAATATGTACCTCAGGGACCCCCCTCTTCAACTTCACTCGTAAACTCTGCCAGCGTTGAAGAAATTGTTGCCGAATCTTTAAAGTCTACCATGAAGTTGTGCAGTACCAAGAAAGCAGCAATTATTCTCACCAATGGATTTGTCGTGCGCTCTTCAAGTGGCTTCTTCAAAATTCGAAACCGTTCTTTCAGTAGCTCGAACGCTCCTTCTATAGCAGTGCGTGTGGACGATAAATTGGAGTTGAATCTCGCTTGTAGACGCGCGAGAGTCCCACCCGCTTCCTTCTCGCAAAAAGGAGTCATAACCACAGGCACGACACCATAACCAGAATCGGGTAGCACGTGGTGTCCACGTGGCGGAAGATGGTCGATGCTTCGGCCGAAACTCGAATGTTGGAAAATCTTGGCATCACTCCAAGATCCTGGACGAATGCCAAAGGAAATAAACCGCTTGCGATGATCACAAACAGATTGCACATTCACAGAAGGGAACCCTAGATAATAACATTGTAAATACAAGTGTTATTTTTGTTGTTGAAATTAATACTTCAAAACAAATATGCGCACCTTTGCGATTGTACCAGCCCTCAAAATCTCGTGGGCGATTATTGTAATCAGAATTCCATCCATTGCACCACAGCAAAAAGGAAATCCGCGTACTTGACGAAAGCCTTCAACAATGATTTCCCAGCCCTTGTCTGTCAGAGGTAACTTGATGCACGTAGACCTCATGGCTGCTAGCTCACGAACAATCACGTTAACATTAACAATACACCATGCTTTTGACACACCAAATGCTTGAGCAGTTTCCCTAAATCCACCACTAGAACCTAGATGGAACAATGTACACGCTACAGCTCTTTCAAAAGAATACTTCTTGTAAGCTTTTAATGGAGTGTGACCCTGAATCACACAGCACAGTTTACGAAATGTAGCCTGAGTGCAGCGCAGGTGACGACAAAACCAAGCGTGGTAGCAATCATTATCCAACATAGATTCAAATGCAATAGCTGACTCGAAAGTAAATACATTAACAGGGACATTTCTGTGCAGCATCAACACACACACCAGCGCAACACTTCAGCAATGGTTTGCACTGCAAGCACAGCTAGCTGCGGAGGATGGTTCAAAAGCATGGTGATTGTAAAATGTAATTGCTGGTTGTAAGCCAACCATAGATGCACCTCAGAACCTGGGAACCAGGTCATGCCTCGAGTTCTCGGGTTTTCGGTATTTTAGAAATGCTACTCTAGCCATTCTGGAATCGAACTAATCACAAAACGTATCAACCCTAAACCTATTTGCAACACCAGACCCAAAATCGGCACCAGCCAGCACGACCAGCCCCTTATTAGACAGCTTTCGAAGCGCGTGTTGTTTGTTGTTTGTGGGATAGCAGCATATAAAACATCCGACTCCAGACCTGCCATCCCATATCTTGCAACCGCTGTCGGAAAAAGCGACGAAACTGTCGCTCTATCCAACGCCTTCGTTGGATGTAGAAACGCCTACTAAGTGATATACTCTCAGTCCTAATCTTTGCTATCCACGCGATATGTATGGGGATTGCAGGTCTTGTCTGCGGCTTTTCAACGTTCTCTCACTCGAACATCTCATTCCGATGACCGCCGCTCGGTCGCGCATCCAGCCTTCCCCTCCTAATCAGGCCGAAAACATTCTGGACCTTCGTGTCCAACATCAGACCATATCAAGCCCCTCGGGCAGTAGCTCAGACGACACCGGGTCGGAGGCAGACGCAGCTTTGAGCGCAAGCCATCAAGTGGAGGATGGAGAGCAGCCAAGGTTAAACTGGGAGGGGGGACACGGCAGCTACGTGACGAATGAAAAAGACAAGGCGGACCGCGTGTTGCCTGCGCAGGGTGGTCTAGCTGGACAGGCTAATTTAGTCGGTGGCCGAAAGGTCCGTCAGCCCTTTGGTCCAGATGAGGACTATCTGCTTGCTGTGCAGGTCAATGTCTATATGGCCGAGCACGGCGAGGTGGCAGGCACTGGCGGATAAGTTAAACCGGAGCCCGAATTTCAATGTGAAGGATGTGAAGGGGGCAACAGTTAAGGCGCGATTGAAAGCCCTGCCGGCTAAGCACCGTTCGTGGGAGTCCAAGTCGGCGACGAAGTCGGGCACCGATGAGGCCGAAACACCTTTTATCCATATCATAACTGAGGTTGCTTCAAGCATCGACGACTACGATGCTAAAGTGACAAACACAATGGCTGCTAAGAAGGGTGAGCAACTGGCGAAAGAGCGTTCTGATGAGGTAGTTCAGCAGACTGCTGTAGCCCGCATAAAACTCGGAAAGCGTCGCTCCCGGTGTGAAGATTCCGATGATGAATCAACGGAAGTCGAGATGCTGGCGGCGCAGCCGCAACGCCCAGGACGCACCAAATCCACACCCGAGTGGGTGACCCAATTGGAAGAGACCAAGACACAAATGGCCTCGCTGTTCATGGATTTCTTGCAACAGCAACAAATCGACCAGAAGTTGCGACTTGATTTCGAGAGCGAGGAGCGAGCAAAAGACCGAGCTGAGCGCTCCAAAGATCGAGAGGAGCGTCAATACGAAAGGGATTTTCAAGCAAAGTTATTTGCCAGCTTACTCGAGCGACTAGCAAACAGCAACGACAAGTAGGTTCATTATTCTACCGAGGTGGCTTCGTTGCACTTTCAAAAGTAGTTCTCTAGCAGCGGTGGCGCATAATCAAAGTACTTGCTATTCTGATTTTCTTTTTTCATGCACGTAGCGGCATTTGTGAGAAGCACTGCCACTCTTACAACCGAAGTCAGCACAATCTTGTGCTTTTTGTTCCAATCCAGGAAAACCCATTTCTACTTGACGATCCCAAACATCCATTCGATCAACACTCGAGTCTTACTCGTTGTGACGTTGAAGCTCATCTAAGAACTACTCACATACACATTTCGAAAGGGACTACACAGCAAGTCGTTCACGTCCCATGCCGGGTCCCCGTAGATCAACACGCCCCAATCTTTGATCAGACTGCTATTGGCAAGGTGGGAAAGCAGCTTGCTCTCACGGATCATGGTGGAGTCGTGAAGACGTCCCTCAATAGGTCCATAGAAGGATATGCACAGACCTAACAACATGGCAGCAGACTGTTAGTCATCGTAAGACGCCAATCATATTGGCTATTTACTTACCGTCAGGTGTGCACACGTCTTGGTAGTTAAGACAGTGCCGCCTTTTGTGCCCGCTATAGCACACCTTCTGAAGGTTCTCCTTATCACCGACAGGAATGCCGTCGAGTGCAATTTGAAGGACAACAGGGTGGTGTTTGCGTTTACCAGGGCGGCAAATGAAACCCTTTGTCCAATCGATGAACATCGACACCGTGTCGACGATTCCCCTCGTTTTGTCGGTCGCGGCCTGAACGTATTGGTGGTGGCGCTCGGCATACAGGCGGTCATGGAAGTACAATATATCCTTCCATTCCTTGTCGAGAAAACAGTCTGCGCGAAAAGAAAACATCAAGTTAGTTTATCTGCACGCAACATAGTTTTTTGAAATCGAATAGCCTTACATCTATCAGTGATGATGCGGCTACAAGACGGATCCGACCGGCCGAATTGCCTCCTAATCCGCGAGAGCTTCCCAGGATATGTGAGCCGATAACAAAGCATGGCCAAAAACTCGGCGCCCATGAGTCGGTCACCTGCCTTGCTGATGAATACGTGTGGTATATTGATCACACAGGCCAATCGTTGCAGCTCGGCACAGGTGAAGCGGAAGTCCTCCCGCGCATTAGCATCAGGATAGGTGTTGAAGTTTAATCGAATGTCTGGGATCAATGGCCGCTCAATGTGGGCTGCAGCCTGCTCCTGCACAAGACCATCTTCGACGCCGTCAAGATCTTCAAGCAGCAGTAGGAGCGCAGCGCCAGTAGCAAACTGTTGTCATTCCATTACTCCACGACTTTAACGAAAGTACTGCTCCCTTTGTGGATTGCTACGAACAGTCGCTAGTGAACATCTTACGAACACCTCGCTTCGAAAGAAAACATATATGCTCTGATAGTTTGTGGAATGTGGGTTGAAGCTATCCCACAACTCATATCCAGCAATCGCTCCGAAAGGTTCATATCTAGTGACGCACATTATTGTATTAACCCTTTCGTGAACGCGGGCAGACTCGCGGTTTTCACTCAATTAAACTATACCATACAAGTCAAGATGTTAAGCAACGAAAAGGGGAATTTTGCCCCCTTTCATAAGCCACGGTACTCGCCTAGAAGCTGTCCTTTCTGGATAGTGGAAGGAGGATGGGATGTAGGAGGGCTAGGTCGCGGAGTTATGATGAAAGGGGGCATTTTGCCCCCTTTCATACGCCACGGTACTACCGCACGTGCCAGCTGGTCATTTTTCTGATTGGTCTAAAACAGTTTCCTCCGCTTTTCTCACGATCGCGGCACTTGATCGGCTGCTCGTCTGACTGGCGTGATGACGTAAGGCGGCAGATCTTGAACCAGATCCCGTAAGATATCGGGTCCCACTTGAAATCTATCGGCGTCAGTCATCGGTGTGTGAGAGAGGACAAGAGTGCCCGGCATGCTAGCGAAGCAGTCGGGCCGATACCTGCGTCAGCGCCCGCCGTACTGTTGGCGACCCTGCACAGATTGTTCTCTCATTCACGAGTTGAGTGTGCGTAGCTTTTCATCGCCTACGGTAGCAAGCTGGCACTTCTAGCAGTAACTTGCTTCATGGCTTCAAAAAGGCGAGTTATGTATTGATCTTGATTTAACTATGCAAATTGCGACTGATGTTGAAGATCACAATTGAATGTTCAGTTTCAAGAAACACCCTCAACGAACATGGAGAGCCATCAGAGTGAGAATTTAGGCGGGGTGGCGCCTGGTGACGGCAGCGAGAACGAGAGCATCGAAGCAGTGTCCGGCAGCGGCAGCCAGAGCGAGAACCTCGGAGTAGCGTCCGGCGGTGGCAGCGATGGCGAGAACTTCGGGCTCTTGCACAGGGCAGCGACAAGCGGTGGTGAGAACTTCGGGCGCTTGAGCGGGGCAGCTTCAAGCGGCGGCAGCGATGGATACACCCTCGGGCGCTTGCGCGGGGCAGCGGCTGCTGCTAATTGCAGTGTTATCGGCGACGGCAAGACGCGGGGACCTGATGAGCACGTAATTGAAGCCGCTCAAAGTGCCGTTGAAATTGTACCAGCAATGGAGAATGTCGAAGGTGGTCCAGCGTCAGCGCCAAAGCGAAAGCGGGCAGGCCGAAGGACTCAAAGAACAAGCCAAAAACTACGATCGACAGCGAGCCTACGTGAAAGCGCGGTCGTCCTGCAAAACCTAAGGCGTCACCGAAGCGCAGCCTTGTGCAGGCACTGGGTGATGCCCAAGACAATGTGTCTCCCGCTACGCAATCGAGCCTAGCATTGACACCGAGTGTATCGCTCCCAGGAGAAACCTCGGTCACCAGCGCCCCTGCAACAGATACTGCTGAAACCGAGACCAGCGTTTCCTCATCGCGTGCAGGCACCGTGCAACAGACAGGTTCACCGGCGACTCCATCAGCTGGAACGCCTCGAAACAGTCCGGCCCGATCACCGCTTATTCCGGGAATGTACGTTGACACACTTGTAGCATTTGCACCAGAGAAAGAGGAATAGACAAAACGGAAGAAGACCCAGGACAAGTATGCGGGCGTGCGTAGTGCTTATCTTGTCGGGCGCGTGTGTCGGATCATCAAAGAAGCGATGTTCCAGGTGCAGTGGCTAGACTCGCAGTACCAGAGAAAAGATGAACACTTGAACCTCAGCATGATTCATCGCGGGAACGCCAACTACCGATCCCTGCACGGAAGCTCTTCACGAGTAGGCTGGAGCAACCTCTGTGCGGTTGACGAAGGAGAACAAATTCAAGTGGAGGGCAGCATTGATGAAATTGAGGTGTGCATGGAGTTGCTTGATCCTGCGATGGAGCTTCCAACGACGCTAGCGGAGGTTGAAGCCGTAAAGAATATGCGTTTCGATCCTGGTGCGCAGAGCGAGGAACCCGAAGACTTGTTCCAGCACCCGGACGGCAGTACTATGACATACCTGCTTCCTCAATATTCGAGCACTCAGCTTCGGCAAGCTTCTTCGCGTGCATTCCGGTATCGTTTTGGCAGCAAGTTGTTGGAGAAACAAACAGCTACGCCCGTGTGCATGACATTGCACTTGCGAAACCTTTTGCTCTGGATGAGATCATGACATTTCTCGGGGTGCTGTTCTACATGGAGCCAGTGGATAAAGGCGAGTACAGCAACTACTGGGGAGAGCAGGTGGAAACAGCAATTTCCGGAGGAACCTCCGTTAGTCTTGATGCAGTCATGCCTATTCGTCGATGCAAGCAACTTCGACAATCATTTTGCTTCCAGTGCGTTGAAGTGAACAACGCTAATCACGACCAGGCAGCTAGAATCAGACCTCTACTCAATCTGCTCAAGACGACAGGCCCTAAGTATGTTGCTCCAGGACGAAACGTAGCTCTCGACGAAGCCAGTGTCGCGTGCAGGTCGAAGTACGGCAAACCGCTAATTGTGTACAACCCTATGAAGCCAACAGGGAAGTACCATTTCCGCCTCTACATGCTCTGCTGTTCCACTATGTGGATTTCGCTAACCTTTCGGCTACAAGGTCAGAGCGATGTGACGGAACGGCTTGCAGGCGTGACGACGCAAGCGGAGGCTCAAGACCTGAGCAAAGAATTAGCAGTATCCTCGTCAATGCGACAGTGTGTACTTGAAGTTGTTCGGCCATTGTATGGCACCGGTCGCATAGTCAACTCCGACAACTACTACACCTCTGTGCAGCTACTTGATGCTATGCGTCTAAAAGGTCTGTATGGACGTGGAACGGTGAGGACGTCCAGTGCACACTTTCCAAGACACGTCATGATTGAGAAGAAGGATTGCACTCGGGGAACCTCTCGACCAGCGGTTTCTGCTGATCGCAACATGGTGGCGTCTTCGTGGTACGATAGCGCCATCGTCACCGTGATTTCTAATGCTGATGCTTCAACACTCACTACTATGGCTCGCCAAGTCTTCTCTGAAAAGCTAACTTTCAGTGCCCCAACATGCATCAAAGAATACAACGCCAACATGCAGGGCGTCGACTGACTCGACCAAGTGCGAGGGAGGTTCTGTCTGGCGGATGGACACCCTTTCAAGAAATGGTATAAGAAGCTGGGCCACGCGGTCGTGGATATCGCGCGCTTCAACGCGTACATTACGCGCAATTGGCACTAGGACAGTCTAATGAACGCGATTCCCATCGCGATTTTATTTCCCAGCTCATCTCTGAGCTTCTGTCTGGAAAATGGAAAGAGGCGCCTAGTGAACGCCGCATGTTTCACACCGACGTAGACTCGTTGGGTGAACCGGCGGGGTGGACGAAGCAATGTCGCCGTCAAGTGCAGTGTGGGTGGCTGGAAGACGGGACGTCGACGAAGGTCTCGGTAGCCCCCAGAAGAGATGCTCTGCGGTTTCCTCCAAGAAGTTATACCCAGAATCAAATCTGAAGCGATAGCAGTGTGTAGTGTGCAGGTGGGAGGACAGATACGCCACAGAGGTCACCGACTACTGCGTTCTCCACACCGTTTGTCTCTGTCAGCACGTGTTCGCGACCACCAAGCCGTACATGTGTCCAACGCAGACATGGACGTGCTGGGTGAAGTACCATCGTTTTTATCTTCCACGCAAGCTGTTCTCCGCAAAAGACAAGATGCGCACGAGCTCAGAATTGTACAAGCTCAAACACGAGAGCATGAGTCAACGCAACCTGATCCCAGAACAAGAAGTAGCCGCTGAAGTGCGTATTTATATGGATTTCACAATTGAAATATTGCCGAGCTCAGTAGGATCCAAATGCACGGTAAAAGTAAGCGCGCTGCGGCTTTCCAGCTGCAGGCAATATCTACCTCTTTGAATAGCTCGAAGGAAGAGCAGAACTCAGAGAAGCAAGGCTCACGGTGTCGTGGGCAAACGGAAGCTGTGCATACGAATAGACGCACCTGAAGCATCACAACAAGCTCGCGTTTCACGTATTCGGTCGTGACGGGCTCAAACAAGATGTTGTTCCAAAAACACGATCGTAGCTAGTTCGTACGGAGGCATGCGCGAGATACAAAGGCCGGCGATATCCTTGCAGTAGAGCTCAGCTCTTTCGTTGACATATCGACCATACGGGCTCCTGGCAATCATCTCCACACCAAGTCTGTAGACATCCACACGCATCTCAATACCTATCGCCTTCGACATCTTGGTTGCGAGCACAACGTGAGCGATGATATTCCCAAGACCGCACCGATATAAAAAAATACGTCGCTTGCATCGATATCACCAAGCTCTCGTAGTAGTGTTGTGACACCCGACAGCAGCACTTCTCCAACATTCAAATGGGAACTGACGCCATGATAACCGACCGCATCAGTACACCAGCAAAAATTGAAGTCACTGCTTTCTCTGCACTCGATGGAGAAAGAACTGGCATGGTTTGATCCAGCATGAACAGTACCGGAGCCTCCTCCTTGCTCTCGCTGGACGAAGAGTCCTCTTCGTCTTCTACGCTATACACTTGAGTTTCACAACTATCATCAGGTGACGTAAGTGGTGGGCTGGCCTCCGCGGTTGTCGAACATGGGCGAGCTTCAGACTGCGTAGCACCACCTGATAGACTTGGCTCTGGTGGCGATGGCACCTCTTGTACTGAAGATGCTGCCGCCTCTTCTCCTGCTGGGCCTCTGACTGGGGGCGGTGGTACCTGTCGTGCTTTGCGTGGCGGTTCCGCAGCCAGACGAGCAGTAGGTTCGATCGCCGCTTGTACCTGCCGTGCTGCCGGTCTAGTCGCATCTCCTGCTGAACTTGGCCTTGGCAGCGCAGCTGACTGGCGCGCTTCACGAGGCGGTGCCGCAGCCGGACGAGTTGTAGGAGCGACCTTTGCTCGTGCTTGGCATGATGGTCCTGGCGGCGAATGTGCTGCGAGGCTCCGAAGCTGTTGCGTTATTGCTGGTGAGCGACCACGTGGACGGCGCACCTCGGTGAAGAAACTGGCCGTGAAACGAGTCCCCATGTTCGGAAGAGCGACTGGGGCATCTGGCGTAGCGTGGCTGCTGATTGTCCTGTAGATTTCATGCGCCGAGCGACGTCCTTCCACGCGATACGCTTCCCAGCATCGATGTAAGTCCGGCCGATCTGGACAAGCTGCTTGTCGTCGTCGAAGCTGAAAGTGGTTCGCATGATGGTACAATATACGCACTAGCCTTGAATGTTAGTGATAAGCTCGGTTTCAATATTGAAATGGCTCAGAGCCAGTCGTTGCTAACAGGGTCAAAAGTCGTACATGTGCGGTGTATGCAAGCCATGAACGAGCAAAGTGGGAGCACTGCTCTCGAGGTTCTAGAGTTCCATCGCTCTTATCGCTTTATGCAGGGGAGCACGAGCACTTTGCGGCGCCCCTCGCGCTCGTGCTCGTTCTCCGCGGGTCTCACTCGCAGAAAAGATCATTTACAGTGATTGGACATTAGTCCGCTTCACTCAGCCGAGATATTTTCAAAGCTCATTCGAATATTTACAAGATCTCGAGACGGTGGGGAAATCGCCTTCCTCCAGCACGATAGTTCTCACCCGAGCACAACGTGCCGCTGAAGAAGCGGCGTCGTTACGTGCGATTGATGAGATGGAGACTGCAATCGTCGAGCACGTTGACCAAGAGCCATCAGCCATCGAGAAAGTGCCCAGCGTCGGAGACCAACTAGTCCGTCTTGCTCAGCATCTACTCCTTCGAACCCAGGCTCTTGCAGCTGAGCACACGGCGCTACAGTACCAGCAACAGGGGCAAAGCGATGGCCAGAACGCAGCGCTTATGGCTGTGCAAACTTTGACGGAAACCAGCGTGAGGAATCTCACGGAGCAACAGCGCATCATTGTCGAGAAGGTTGAAGAGGCTCCAATGGCAACGCACGCAGGACTCCACGAGCAATTTCAGAGAATGCAGATGATTCAAGACAAGCGAGGTGGTCAAATTGAGCGCTTCGTGAACGATCGCCTCACCCAGGCAAGACGTGCAGAGAGAAGCCAGCGCGTCAAAGTTGGCCAATTCTGCTCAAGTCGAAGGTGCTCATCACAGGCTGGAGGAGGTAGCGACCAAAGTTGACAGGGAACTCGAGAAAATCACAATACACATTCAACAACTCGTCGAGGTCAAGTTCACGTCCTCCCAGAACCAGATGCGCCTTGGACAGGAGACGGATCAGCTCGTACAGCAGCAAATGAAAGCAGCCTCCGAGGGTGTTAAAGCTGCTATAAAAATATCCCTAGAAAAGGACATTCACCGGGCATGCGAAGCGATTAGACAAGAGTTGTTGCAGAGCGTCAACCGCGCTGAAGAACCTCTACTAGAATCCGCCCGCGTCCTCGCCTGGAAAATAACATCGAACACGGAAGCCCGAATGCAGAAGGCTCTCACGAATACTCAATCAGACCTGAATTGACAAATTCAGCGTCAGGCTGACGCTAGCGCAGCCCTTCGAGATCAGGTCCGGAAGCAGGGTGTGCGCATGCTAAAGCAAGGCCGGCTGCATAACGATGCCGAGCTCGAAGCTACCATAGCAGAGATGGTGCAGAAGGAAGTGCAGCAAAGATTGAATGCTGTTCAAAGTGAGCGA
>AWVV02006330.1:0-44493 GCA_000500205.2 Phytophthora lateralis | reverse complement strand
AGTACTCACAATTTTCAGCAGCCAATCAAATATCAGCATATATCCACGTCACTTGTCACCCATTGATTCCAATCGAGAAATTGCACTCAGTCTCGTGTCACATCCTGTACCAGATATGCGGCGATTGCCGTCATCCGTAAAGGTGTTACTGTAATTTGCACACACGGCATGTGCCATCATCAAAATAGTCGTATAAATATCAACTTCATCCAATGGTCCATTCAAGAACGCAGTCACAAAGTCTACTTGACAACACAGCAAGCCTATCCCATAGTGGTGATCCGCGTTCGATCTCTGCGCACTTCCCCTTGACCGTTCCGCTTCCGGCAAAAACCCACTTGCTCTTCAAAAATTTCACCCCTGCACGTCGATCCACTAAATCCCACACATGATTCCGCATCAGCTCGTTGTATCAAGTCTTTAGCACTTCAATCCACTTCTTAGCACCAGGAGCACTAAGCGCTTCGGCGCCGTAACAAAAAGAAATACCCGAGGAGCACACTACCCCACAGAAGACGATGCCGTGGGTGGCTGATCGTGAGCGATCGTCACAATAGGCGGAGAAATAAGGGTGTGACTGGGTACTTCTTCCGGATCGGGTCGAACATTCTGTCGATGTCTTGCAAGATCAGCCGTAGTTGGGGCGACCTTGTCACGTCCACATTTTGGTAACGCTTCTGGTACCATATCACTGCGGAGACTTTGGACTGGATCACAGTGTGGTGATTCCCCTGGTGGGACGAATTCCACCCGTACTGCCACAGGTAAACCGCGAAATATCCTAGTCTAGAACCACTAGACCGTCTAGAACTCGAGAGCCATGGTGACAAATTCATCAGACGCGAGAATCGTGACCATTCTTTCCAAGTAGCACTGTACTTGGTTGCGGAAGTGCCCGCCAGGGCTTGTCCACACAGCATGACGCCCACACAGCGGAGAAATTGTCGAATGGGGGACGCACGTTCACCTGTGTCGAGGACACAGATAAATTAGTCCAGGTATTCCAAAGCGGGTCCTTGCTCGTCCATGTCCGTGACCCGTCGTCGGCCATCTCGTTGATTCGTCCTGGAATGTGTTCCGCTGAAAATACAAGTTGATATTGCAGTTCCGCGAGCGATAACAGTCGGTTGAACATTTGGGCCAGCGGATGCCGGCCTAGACGTCGGTTTGACGAAGCCACCGCCGACATATTGTCGATGTGAAACGAACGTGAGTTGGACCACCGGTGTTTATGCGCTCACAGGTGGGACACCAATGTAGTGCCGTGAGAACTGCGCTCTTGAGTTGGCGGACGCTAATCAAGTAGTCGTATCAGCCAGATCGAATGGCACCCTGCTCATCCTGAGAGAACTGTATCCGATGATACTGGCGTCGTGCGATGTTTAGGGCACACAGCCCGGAGGCTGAGGCGTCCATGTACACATGGACTGGTGGCAAAACAGCAAGCGCCAGTTGGGCTACCGGAATGCCATTAAAGCGGGCTTTCCGTGTGAGAACAGCTCGAAACCACCGCAAATCCTCCATCTCTTCGACATTTAGACGCCGTCGTCCGAGAGGGGGTATGTGGATTGTTGCCGTGTAAATTCGCTGATAGAAAGCCCGCGCCGCAAGAAAGCAAACCACCACGTGTCGGAAGGCGCCCAATACTTGGTTCAGCTCAGTCTTCGATGCATGACCGGTGGTAAGTAAAGCCTCTGCATGAAGTTGAGCTCTTGACATTTTTTCTTTGGGAATAGAGACCGTTCCTTTGTAGGTATCCCAGAGGAGTCTAAGTGCCTTTGCTAGACGTGCTCCAAGGCGTGAAGTTATCTTCATTGATTGCGGCAGGACCCAAGACGGACGCCATAGCCAAACGTAGCGCGATGTTCGCTTCGTGGCATCTTGAGCCGGTGTTTACCTCCACGCAAGTGTGGTCGTCGCACCAAAAGTTGCCGCCGAAATGGCTCTCGTCTAGCGGCGAATCTCCTGTTGGTCGTAAGGTTTCATAGAGGCGGCTGCTGATTCTGCCTGTCACTGAATAGAAAGCGGATGAGCTACACCGCCCAAATCCACACGATAGATCGATGACCACGTAGGCATCTAACATGAAGGCGAACATGTGCACGTCATTTGCGTTCATCGGCACGTGTCGGAATGCTCCGGAGCCGTTTCCGAGCATAAGCACCACCTCCGTGTGAGGGTGCATCGTACGCAACTCGTGTGTGCGCGTCACAATATCACGAGGTGGTTTATTCGAGATTGAGGGGAAGTTTTTTGTGTCCGTGAAGGCGTTCACCACCTCGCCACTCGGAAAATAACCGTTGTTGATGACTCGGACATCACTGGCCCCGTTTGCTACGACACCGATTGGGCTCAGAAAAAGCTCGGGCCATAGCTCGAGACTGTCCGTCTCAAGGACAAGATACCCCCATTCCAGTTGGCATTTGCGGACGTGCTGCCACATCTTCTCCATATGGCTGAGTCCATGTGGTGATTAGAGGGATGTACGACTTCAGCGGTTGGTTTAGTCGGGTTCCATCGCGGTCGGACTCCGTGCCGAACAATTTCGTTCCACTCTTGATAGACCGAAGTAAAAGCGGGGTCCGTGGTCAACTCGATCTCGTGCAGCGCTTTATTCGGTCGAGGGGCACTGTCGGTTTGGCCACGGATTAATCGGACAAATTCCAGCAGTGGCAAGCAAGACCGACGGGCCAACTTCGAAAGAAACTGTACTTGGCTTTCGTTCATCCGTCAGGTGGTTTCGCGGGGAAATGGGGTTATGGAGTGGTGACCCGATACGAGATTTTGCGTGACGGACCTGTTCTTAGCGTACTGCGCCCGACATGGAGCCCGGTAACAGCATGCTTTCAGACGCATCGACGATGCGTAAACCCACCGTGGCCGTTGGTAGCGACATTTCTTCAGCATCCTCGCCCTCCTCCGCGCCGACGGTGTTGACAACGGTAGTATCACCGTCCACAGGACGTACGTCTCTAGCCCGGAAATGAATTAACACTTCACCAAACGAGTCGTAGCTTTAAAACTAATAATCGTATCAATATCGCGAGGCCCTTATTCGCTAGTACAGGAGACGCTTCCGGTTATCCTAGTTTTAGTGCGTAGTTAACTTTGTTCTGTCACCAAATAACACGCCCGGAGTGGCGGGCATGTTTGTCACATTCAAGGGTGTTTTCGCAGTGCTCTGGTTTGGACGACTTAGCTGAAATTAAAGATAGTATCGTGAAGTGCTCGAAACACCTGCTCAGGGCAACCTGACGCCTGCTTCGAATAACGCTTCCAGCGCATTTAATTGGCAATCGCAAAAACGAGGTTTTTTACAGGTTAAATTGATACCTATCAAAGCACGGTTCGAACAGACGGCATTTTAGCCAGTCACACAGGACTCAGTTTTACGCCTACGATTTGTTGGATTACAAACTACGAGTTAAGAAAATTGAAGTGCACCACATAGAAGATGGTGAATGCCACTATCTATGATATTAGTACTCTTACCAATAGGTCGCTCGACGTGCGCTAGGGCGAACGACAAGCGCTTTCTTTTGTGCGCTTCTGTCAGGGTGGGCTTGACACGGACTGTGACACGCTTTACAAAATCCTTGATAATGTAGCGGAGAAGAGTCGTCTTAGGAATGTTGGTATGATGGACCATACTGACGCCGTCGATGGGGGGTGGCCGAGATGCGCGCAACGCGCTCCGTAATAGATGCGGACATTGTCTGGACAGGGGGGCGACCACGTCGCCTCGAGGGTAGTCCTAGGAGCTTCGTCATGAAGAAAGGCACCGCCTGCTGGCGGCAGCATCCGAACGTGGCCTTCGCTGCCTTCCCTGCCCCACGCTTCAGCCGGCCATTGACCGATCTCTCGGTGAGAAACGGCGCGATGGCTGTGCGCGTTTCTTCGGGGGTGTCGGGGGTACCTGTAGTTCGTCCCATTGGGAAGTTACTGGCTCCCATTTAATCCTCGTGCGAGATCAGTTTAGTGCAAGCAGATCCTATTAAAATCATGATATTTGACCAATAGAATACTGTGAGGGTTTTGGGGGGAAAATAACTATTAATTCTTTTCCAGACCGGAGAAGTAGTCAAACTCCTACAAGTTGGAAGCATGAACTGGTCCGAGGAACGCCAGGTCGCCAACTTTGACTGGAGGAGACGACAGCGTCGAGGTCGAAAGGGGGGAGTGGTGGATGGGAGAGGTTTACGCCGCTTGAAGTGACTGGAACGGGAAATTTTCGACCACGCAGATAAAGGCTGAATGCGCCTACTTGGCAGCTATGCTACAGAAGCCACGGCTTCTTCCTAAGAATAGATGACCTAAACAAATTCGCGCCTCCCGTCTAATAGGAATACGGATCATCCTTCCGGTCTGATCCCAACATGAGGTCAATTCAGAGCAGTTCACAAGTATAATAGCAGACCTGTAGATCACCAAATTTTTACCTTGAAATGTTAACGGCTCTTCGTTTTTACTGGCTTGAACATGCTATGCTATCAACATGGAGACTTGGGTGGTATCAACAGCCTGACCAGCACGCACAGGCGCACAGAAAGCACCGAGACGCAGTTAGTGGCGCCGCCACAAACCGAAATCGCTGCAGCAACGAGAGGTCGCTGCCTCTCATCGCACGACGGTAGTTGTCAACCATCACCAGCAGCACTAGGAGTTGCAGTCGCAACCTGCAGTAGTTACAAGGACACAGCAGTTAGTAACCTCTCAATAAGCAGCATGGGTCCCAAGACGGCTTTGCTGTGCTGCAGCGCAGCTCAGCGCTCACCTCACTTCCGCATTCTCCCGCTGGAGGACAGCCCGCCGTCTTGGTCGTTCCCGCTAGGTATTCAGCCAAGGCAATGCAACCCGTATTCACTCCTTCTTTCTGTCCTCTCACGAGGGCTACGAGAGCCCTCGTCAAGCTGACGCTGACCTGTGAACGCACACACGGCCAGTAACTTCTCTGAACTTGTTTACTAGGTTTGTTCGAGGGCGCGATCCTGTTTACACAGCTAATGTTTGGCAAAGCTAAAAACAATCCCTGCACATCGTGTCAGCTTTAGTTTAACCGCTCTGTTACCAGAAAGGAGTTAACTGAACGCCTGAAGATTCGTCGTAAGTTACGACGAAAGATGTCACTACGGTTTTGTATAGAGATGGCCCGTTCATGTTTGGATACACTGGGCTAGGTGTATAAACTTTGAGGGGTCCCAGCTGTCAACGTCGTAACACTTACGACGTACGATTCACGAAAGATAATCCTATCCGGATACTTACGACTTTGAAGGAGATGACGAGCGGGAAAAAGCTGCATCAATGAGGCACATGGTGAATCACAACCAGGACCGTACAACATAGACGCTACAATGATCAGAGGTTTCACAGCAGTCATCAAGCAATTCACCACACACGATCTTCATTTTGATTGTCACACAGTAGCTGTCACTGTAACAATCTGTTTCTCCTCTTCCTCGCCCGCTTCCTCGGCAACATCGCCGCGCAGTAACTCGTGTCTGGTCATCTTGCGCGCGCCCATTTTCCCAGGACGGCGTAAAACAACGCGCTTTCCGAGCGACTCTGGGATTGATGCCCCACACGAGAAGTCGTCATGCCAAATTTGAAAGCATATTTTGGTAGCAGCCTTGTATTCGCGCTGCGCTTTTGGACAAAGGAAGGATTTCGCGTCGCCAATGGAGCATTCTTTACAGAAGAATGTCGCCTGAAACGATTTTTTTGCGGTCACCACGAAGAAGGGCGTATACCTTACACGAGCGTTGGTGACGCTTTTGCACACCGGAAACAGTGACCCATTCGTCAAACTGACTGTCTGTAGTCTGGCGTCGACGCCGTTTGCGTGAACACGCCCATTCAGCGGGGTTACCATTAGCTCAATATCAAAGTCGTCGGGTTTAAGCTGCAAAAGCTGCTTGTGTAGAACACCCATCCATTCTCCGCGCGACATCGGAGCAACTCGCTTCAGCCGACATGGTTCTTTGTGTGTAATAAATGCATTCATGACTGCCATGTCCACAAAGCCAAGGAATAGTGACTTTAGTACGTTCGGAAACGAAATGCGGTCTGGATCGAGTAGGATTGCAAACGGAGTTGCTCATGCACACCAACTCCGCCCACCCAACGTTGATAATCAGTCACGAACGTAGGACATGTGATAGTCGCTGGGCCTACCAGCTTTATGTTGCGCTGGATCCGTCATCGATACTCCAGTAGCCAGGTAATGCACGGGCTTGCGATCCTACCAGTGGCACGCTACCATCGTGGGGACAGCAGCAGAGCGGGTAAAGGTAAACATGCCTCGTTCAATTGACCGTGGGCGTAATTTACGCTTCTCACCCACTTGCCTGTCGAATCCTATCCAGTTCGTCTGGATAGTTCCGATCACGTAGGTAGACATGGAGAGAAACTCTAACGCCAGAGCAATCTGAATCCACAAGTATCTTCTCCAAAAATAATGTTCATGTTCCGAATGACAGCAGCTGCGCCGGTCTTGTTGTCCAATGGCTGGAGACTCGAATCGTCAACGCCGCGGGCTCCGACATACACCTCAAACCTAAGCGAATAAGTTATGACATAAGTTAGCAAGAAATTGCGCACACGTCATAAGTTATGACGTTGCAAAGTAGCACAAATGGTTAACTGTGATAGTAGGCCATCTTTGAGTCATACGTCATAAACATCGTCGTTCCGTAACGATGAGGCTTATCGGGCATGAGCGTGCGTGTCGTGTTACATCGTGATGTAGCTGGTAGCACACTCTCATCGAAGGAGAACACAGCAGGCAGCGTCCACCCCGAAAGGCAGCACATCAATAACTCGACGGAGCTTTTGCATCTTGTCTCGAACACACGGGGCTTTATTACTGGCGAAATGCAAGTCACGCAGAATAGCTGTACAACGGTTTCGTGACATAAACCTACCAAATATACCGGCCGGTATAGCACCATCGTCGGTCATGGACCAGTGACTCGAAAATCGCCGTTTTTGCGGCCAGAGCGTGTGGGCAACTGGCAGTCCGACGACATGCAGAATTTAGCAGGTATCCTACGATTTTTCAACACGCCAACAGCGACGTATCTGCTGCAACGTTTCAGGAGTCGTTGTCCTGTGCGCGCGTATTTGCTTTGATCGCATTCGCTTGGCTCTGGTCTCAATAGTCTGCATTCTGTAGCAGTTCGTCTCCCCCGCGATGATGCGCACCCAGAGATGCTTAGGCATGAAATAAAAAAAAACAAGGCCAGCGGCGAATCAGCAACATTATGTAGCTCACGTATTGGTGTGGTGACATCGCTCGATAGCTGCGCGAAGCTGTTTTGATCCATCTCGAACGACGATGACGGGGTGCCCCATTCGGTCTCGCGTAGTGTGTCCTTGTCAATGCTGTTGATGGACAGAGTCCAACCAAGTAACTCAATCAAGGCCTCATCCACCAGCTCCACTGCTTCGTCTGACGGAGCATAATCATCTGGATACTCTCGGCGCACCACCTCCACGTCATCTTCGCAGTCTTCACCATCACTCCCGCTGGAGTTGATATCCTTGTTGTCGTCCGAGTCCTCACTATCCCTCAAGATGTTCACGTCGTCAGCACGGATCTCTGGCACGTCCGGCTCCTCCTCTGCGGACACCTTGACGCCATCCGGCTCATTATTTCCTTCCTCATCTGGATGGTTGACTGGCACTTCTGGTCCTTCTTCCGACAACATCCGTTGGAATGGACCGACAACGCTCTCTTGGTCCGACTCCTCTGTATGATCTACTCGACACTAAGATAAACAAAGCTCCAGTTGCGCGACGTTTGGAGACAATTCCACGTCGCCATCTCGTGTCGTCTCAGTCTCATCTACAACACCAGTTCCCTGAAACAAAGCATCAAGCGTGGGCGCGGAAAGCGCCACTGAGCAGTCCATTTGCGACGCCGTAATGCCCTGTACGGCCAGATCGGCATCCTTGTCGCTGTTCTCGTCCAAACGAATGATGCCAGACTCGATGGCGAATGCGACCACTGCATCCTCTCCTAGAAGTTCAGACAAAGTCAATACTCTGCTTTCATAAACACACCTCGAGAACGTACTTACCAGTGAACATATTGGTCCCCTCGACCTGTGGTTCGGCGTCAGTGGTTGGCGCGTCGTAGTCGCGAGCCCTGTTGGTCGCTTGGATTTCCAGCCCACAGCCCGGAGCTGCCGACAAAGATGCTTGAAGTCGACTGCGCGGACCGCAGCCGGTTGGTCGTTTGTTAGGTTGCTTGAGCGAATTCTCGCCATCGTATCGCTTGCGTGCTTCAGCTCAAATGGGAGGATTTCAATCCCGCTCATCCACCACTCATCTTTGATGAGCTGCTGACAACTGCATTTTTTGTGCAAGTTCGGTTTTGACCTCTTCCAGCTTATATTTTTCCCAGCAGAAATAAGCTTGATTAAAGTATTGGATCGTTGTTTGTGAGCCATTTGCTATATAAAGCCTTAAACTAAGTCGTAAGTTACGACTTAGTTTTTCGACTCGTCGTAACTTACGACGTTGGTAACATGGGGTTAAGCTGTGTCAACTTCACACCCTTTTAACTCCAGTTATAAAAAACACACACACAAAGCAGCGAGGAAACAAGCGAAATGCTTGGTAGTAGTTTTCTTCGTGGGTTTCTCTATCTTGGTGGTCAACTTGGTCGAAGAGAGTGTCGGAACCTCGTAGAAAAGGCTGCTAGACACAATGTTCGTGCTTCATCTGGGGACTTGCGCCCAAGACCTATGAGGAATGGGTGTGACCAGTACCGCTCGATGCGATAGCTACAATTTGTATTGTTGACAAATCGCTACAAAGCTTGGTGCAGGTTGTGAAGGTGCTCGGATGGCGGTAGTTTCTCTATGGCCAAGCGATAGTCACACTTTCGTTGTTCTCGCCCGGAGATAATGAAGCTGCAGTGCTGCTAAACCCACTGTGCCAAGCTCATTTAGGTCATCGGGTGCAAGCAGTCGCCGATAGTTTTCATGAAAGGCCACAAGTGTCGGAATGTGCGGTCGGGAAGTGAGGTATCTTCAAGAAAGGTCTCGCGTCCCTCGGCGTTGACGCTCGACGTTTGTGGGCCGTTCGTGGTGCGAGGATCTTCCTGGTGAAAGATCCTTCGTCTCCGATATCTCGGTCATAGTTCGACTTGAACCGAAGGCAGGAGTCGGGTGTTCATGATGAGCGCTGACCGTGGGGAGGAAGCGGCCATGCTGCTGTCTGCGTACCAGCAGGCAGCGCAGCGCGATGCTACAAGCATGAGACAGAGACGTCGTGCCTTCCGCACGTTGTTGGGGGTCGTGGGGGCTGCCGCCTTGCTCGTTGGGTGCATTGCCGCCGTGGATGTGTTCGCGTTGAACGGTGGCGCAGTGGACACCATGACGCTGGATGCCAGTACCAGAGACGACCACCCAATGGCTATGGAGGCGCAGTTCGGCTGGAACTCGATCGGCTATGGCTGGTGCTCGCTCAAGTCGTCGACGTGGTGCATGTTCAGCAAGGACAAGGACAAGTGCAAGGACAACATCAACTGCTACAAGAACCGAGAGAAAGAGAGGACGACCGACGGCAGTGGAAGTGGAAGCGGAAGCTTTGCCAACGTTACGGTGGGGGATTCGTCCACAGACGTTGAAGTCGGTTGGGACGATGAACCCCCAGCTGCAAGCCACTCGGAAGATGAAGGTCCGGCTGGGGGATCTCCGGCTGCAAACCCGACGGAGCCGTTGGACTTGCCGGCGTCGGGTCGTGGTGAAGGCAGCAATGGAGAAGCGGACATGGGGGGTGAGGACTAATCAGCAGCGTTTACCTAGTGTTGAGAAGAGCAGCTACGTGTAGTTGTGCAGGAATGAAACGTGCGTTCTCCCCTTTTGCCACGCTTGATTTGAAATAAGTAAGTGGGTTCGCTGTCACTTGCAGCCTAGCCACGCTTCGAGCTCTGGGTTGCACGGGTCCCCCACTCGTTCTTGAATCTGTCGACGTCTCATTTGGACGTTGAAGGGGCTGTGTACACAGCTCAGCACTGTGAATCGCAAGCTGTAGCACATGGCTTCGTCAACGCCTGGTATGTGGCACTGTTTGTAGCGTGACCCGTTGCATTGGGCCACCATGGACTCAGTAGGTGGCGGTTCCAGGTCTTTCAGAAGAAGCACAGGCCCGCAAATCGTCGACGCGAACTTTGCGGTCGCTTTCAGCGTCGCTTGTGAAGCTGTTTGAGAAGGAGCCAAGCACGAAGCTGCTGGAGTCCCCCACACGGGATGAACCATACAGAGAGGGTTTTGAAGGTCGCAGGTCCCTAAGAATCCGTTGCAACACCAAGCTCCGCGGTCGTACGCGCTTAATGCTTGGAGGTTCTTGATGGGACCCAAGTCCGGTAGCCGATCAATAAGCGGCAGCACCGATAAGACGATGCGCTCCAGGGCATGGAGACTATCGAAACTTGGTAGAGTCTGTAAAGACAAAAGCCCTGCAAATTCCAGAATCTTGAGGTTTCTTAACCCTTGCAAGGAGGGAACTTGAGTGAGTGACAGATGCATACCGAAATGCACGTACGTCAACGATGCCATGCTGTCGAACATGTCGTCGGGTAAAGATACAAGCCCATCTGTAGATTTTCCCTCTACAAATCTAAAGGCATACAAGAAGTTAGTGTGAAAATATAGGAAGTACTTTTTGTACTTTTTGTAGATCTTACAGGTACTCCAGCTTCGTCATCTCGCCAAACCATTCAGGGAATGTCGCCGTGTGAGTGTACATCAATGACCTAACAAGACACAAAAGCTCCAAGGATAAACTGCGCTCGACTTTAGAGTGAGCACTTGAGTTGTACGTACAAAAATCTCAAGTTGGTACATTGTCGAAGCTGGGCTGGAATGGTAGGTAGAAAGCGGTTTGTAACCTGCACAGCTTGCAGGAGACCCATGGCTGCGAGATCCGCTACATTCTCCGTTATATCACGAGGTTGTAGCCACTCAGCATAACTCTTGGGGCCAAAGTCACAATCAATAAGCATCAGACATGGACACCGTAACTGGGTGTCGTCTTGTAGTATGGTCCACCGTCTAGCGAAAACAGCACAGCTTGGATAGTAGTCACACACTGCAGCCGACGTTGCGGTGCTCTGTGCGACGAATAGAACCAACAAAACTGCGTATGCTACGAGAATTACTGGAACAAGTCGCTGTCGTTTGGGGTACACACTGGTGTGAAGCTTGCTCGAGGCTTGAAAGATCCCTGCCACCTTATGCAGGCGGATGCACAAGGCGAGATTCACTCCAACTCGGCTGAAAACCTCCAGAACGGAGTTGATGCGGAGCGACGATAAGCACTTGTAGATCACTGCTCGTTGTACTGGGTCAGCAACTGCGCTTGCGCCCCTTTCAAACCATCCTGGCGGGAACACGGCAAGATTGATCGCGTACTTTACTCGGTCAAAGCTGAAAGCCGAGAGACAGTAAATCAGGACGAGCGTTGGATAGATGATAACAAAGAACAAGTCGCATCTGCAAGGAGAGAATGGTTAATACGACAACATACCAGCTACAAGGAGAGTTCAAAACGTGTCGTACACAAGATCAATAGTATTCTCAGCGAAAACAGATCGCTGTTCGGGGAGAAGCATCACAATGGCACACGAGAGTGCATTGAAGACGATAGCCACCGTAAAAATTGCCACCAGAGGGACTGGGGTCCCTGTCTCGAGAACTTGGATCAACATGACCGTCTCGACAATCAGATCCACCAACTTCATGACTAAGTTCTAGACAGCACGACAAGAGTTAGCTGGAAAAAACCAGCCAGTGAACGAAAATCCCTACCATTCGTTTGTGAACAACACTGTCCCTGCGCGAAATTAAAGCAAGCATTGACGAAACGTAGCGGAAGGGGGTCCGGTTGTCTCCTGCATTCGCCGTGGCTTCTCCCAGGGTATTCTCCCAGCTATCAACTATTCGACGCTGCTCATCGAAAGGTAAGACTCTTGGAAGGCGAATTCTCGTGAATACCAACTCGATCAAGACGAAAACGTAACCTAAACCAACAAGCGACAGTCCGATCGTAGCTGTCCAAAACAGAGGAGACGGGGTGTCCACAAAGCGCCAGAAGGATCCTCCGTCCAGGTTGGAGGAATTCATCACGAGGTTTATTGTCGCATTTGGAGCGACATTCAGCATTACGAGCCACAGTGACCAGCATATACAAGCACACACTGCTAGGACAACGCAGGGCTTTAGTTTCGTTCGAAACCGAGAGGTTGGTAGCGAGGAGATATCAGCTTTTTCTCGTGTGACGGTATCAACGATGATGTTTGGGCCACTAATCGTCCGTTTAGCTGATACCTGTAGTAATGTGGTGTGGTTACCAACCACCGCGTCTTCGGTTGTCGTTGCAGACCTCCAGGAGCTGATCTTGGCTCCATTTGATGCAGGTGCAAACTGCTGAACATCTTCTTCCCCCCAACGCTCCTGTCGAAGAGAATTGCCCACCATCTCGTTTTCTTCCAGGTTGATTTTGGTTTAATGAAAGCAGACAAATGGAGCATGGCTCGAGGTATCAATAGAGTTTCTTATGAACGACCGTGGATAACTTCCGTGTATATGGGCTACCAGTAGCCAAGTTTGTTTTTTATTAGTCCTTTAAATCGAATAACGCACCAATGTCGACAACTTTGTATCACCGTACTCTTAGACAATCTACTTCTGTGAAAATCTATCACTGTAGTGCTCCGTCAGAGGAAACCGATGTTACTTGCAGCCCAACCACCCTTCAATCCCAGGATCACACGTATCACCTACGCCTTGTGTAATTTGACGTCGTCGCATTTCAATCGGAAAGGGATTCGTAGTGCAAGCAATCCCCATGAATCTTGCGTTGTAACACATGGCTTCGACTCCGTCGGGCATCATGCACTGACGATACATTGTCCCGTTGCACGGACCCATCAGCTCCGGCGTAGGGGGGCCTTCCAGCACTCCCACTTCGAGGTTTGGGCCACAAATGGTCAATGAAAACTTGTCTACGGCAGCTAGAGTCGCGTCGGTTGCAAGTTTGTCCTTGCGATCGGGGTCCAAACACGAAACTGCAGGACTTCCCCACACAGGATGCACGCCACACTTGGCATCTCCAAGATCGCATTTGCCTAGAAACCCATTGCAGCACCACGCACCGCGGTCGGACGCTGCAAAAGACTTGAGTTGGGTGGCGGAAGAAAAGTCAGGTAAACTTTCCATCGCCGGCATGGACGCGAGAACCAGACGCTCGAGATTCTGGAGGTGGTCGAAATCGGGGATTTCCTCAAGGAAGAGAAGACACGCTAACGTAAGCGATTTGAGATTTGTGAGGCCCCGTAGTGAAGGTAGTTTGGCAATGAACATCGCAAAGTGGATGAATGTGAGTCCAGACATATCGTCGAACATCGCATCAGGTAGTGCTACCATGGGGCTTGAAGATTTGCTTTCAACATGTCTACTCATTCCACAACAAGTTAGATTTTTTAAGAACAATTCAATATCACAGACAAGAGGAGATACTCACAAGAACTCGAGTTTTTTAAACTCGCTAACCCAGTCGGGAAATGTTTGCGTGTGAGTGTACTCCAGTGACCTGGGTAAATTGTAAACTGTCAGTCTTGGGAGCAAAATAAACACAAGACAGGGGCTAAGTAGCGTCATACAGATGCCTCAAGTTCGTGCAGCGACGCATCTCATCCGGAAAAACTGGAAAGTAGCGGTTCGTCAACTGAATTGTTTGAAGATCTCCCATCGCAGCAAGTTGAGCCACTTTGTCGGTCACATTGGTCGGGTTCTCCCACTCCTCGTAGGTTTTTGGCGCAATGTCTCGATCAATCAGAATAATGCATGGACACTGCGTCAAGGAGTCCGTCTTGAGACTAGTCCATCTTCGTGCTTTCACGACGCACTGTGGATGCGGTTGGCACGCTACATCAGACGTCCGCATGCTCTCCACGACGAACACCACCAAAAACACTGTGAAGCCCACGAAAATGCACACTGATAGGCGATGCCGCTTCGGGTAGATGCTGCTCTGCTGCTTTTTCGGGTCCTTGATGAGTTCCACAACGTTGCGGAGTCGGTAGCACAGTGTCAAATTGATGCCCACACGAGTGAAAAAGTCCAATGCGGACATGATCCGGAGAGATTTGAGATTTTTGTAGATCACGGCCGTCTCCACCGGGTCTGCGATCACACTAGCTCCCTGTTCAAACCACCCGGCAGGGAAAACGGCCAGGTTGATGGCAAATTTGGCACGATCGAACGTGAAAGTAGAGAGGCAGTACGAAAGCACGAGCATGGGGCAGCCCACACCGATGAGAAAGTCAAACCTGGTTGAATAATCAGGTTAGAAACAAAACAAAATATAGTGGAAAAGTGTTTACGTACATAATATCAATGAGGGTTTCCGCAAGTGGTGCTTTCTCGTACGGAACGAACATCAGAGCCGCACAAGATAAGGCGTTCGACGCGACGATCGCCGTAAAGACGCCGATCAGTGGTGTAGGTGATCCAGCTTCGAGCATTTGATACAGGAGAACCGTTTCCAGCGCCAAGTCTCCAAATTTTAAACCGAGTTTCTGCAGACGATCACAATATTAGTACTTCCTCCAGCATATATTGGCCATATTGAACTTACAACGTATTTCCTCGCCATGCTGTCTTCATGAGCCAGAGAAGCCGCAAAATCCACCGCCGTGGAAACCATTTTAATACCTTTCTGCTTCTCATCCACGTCATTGAGCACCATCTCGACCTTGCCAGCAAAGTGAACTTTCTTTCCGGGATTGTTGACGACGTAGGCTTGTTTCGAGTCACGTCGACAAGAAGCGAGTATCTTGATCAGAACCATGAGGTATCCCAGAGCGACGAGTGAGAGGCCAACGGTGGTAACTCTCGACAATGCTGCGGACGGTTTAATCATGAGCCAGAACGATCCGTAGTCGAAGGTCTCGGTGTTCATGACGCGGTTCACGGTCTCGTTAGGGACGGCATTCAGTAGAATCAGCCACAACGTCCACGCCAAGCAGATACAAACGGCTAGGCCGATCACGACCGAAAGTAGAGGCGAGTTGACACTTTGCTGTGGGTTCTCAATTGATTTGGCTTGCGCCTGAGCTTTCGTGTACTTGCTCGACATTTTCTCGAGACTCAAGCTCTTCACGCTGAGTGCGTCAACGTCGGCATCTACGGGGTACACTTTTTTCGGGTTAGCAGTCGAAGTGCTCGCCAAAAGGGACTTTCGCCGTAAAGAACCTTCACCTCCCATACTGGGGAAAACTTCACGCCCGTCATCTCTTTCCTGTACAGGCTTGGACGTGACACCAGGTGGCTCCATATCCACGACGGCGTTGGATCAAGTGCCGCTTTGTGGAGTCGCTGACTTCAGTGCGGGGGTTTCACGAAGATAAACAAAAGTGAACGCTCAATCGTCACTGCGGTTACCACAACGTGAATTGTTGAAGGAATCGACGTAAAAGAAGGTAAGGAGAAGAAGGTTGTTGGTTCGTAGTATTATCGTCTTTTTCTAGTAGCATTAGTAGATAAACGGGGTAAAGTTACGCCAAAGGTGTAGCCTCGGACAGTTTGTAGTTTTCGGCACTAGCACTGTACCACGTGCACGACATCGGGTATGTTAATGTTCCCAGGTGTGGGTCGATGTGCCAGCGCAGCAGCAACTGATTGAACGTTCGGATGACCTTGCGTGGCAAAAGCCTCGCAACCAGCAGCAGTACGACGGAGCCCGCTTGATAGACGTGCTCCCCGTAGAACAGGTAGCCCGTCAGCAGCAACGCCTCGACTGTAGAGCAGTGTTGATCCATGTACATGGTGTACGCGAAGTCGTCGCAGTCTTTGAACAACCTCGTGAAAGGAACCCCCAGACAGTTTTCCTCAAAGGATGTAAGTCGCTGCTTGGTTGGCTGTCCTCCTGCCAAGCCTGCATTGCTGACCCGGTAGTGATACATGTGGGCGCCTGGGTGGAGCTTCTGGTACATTTTCAGTAGGAACGTGATACTCGCGGCTACCAATCCGAGCGCGAGCGAAGCGAGAGCAACCACAAACACCAAATTGTACGTGAACACGTAGCAGGAATCCTGGAGCCCGCGATACTTGGCTCCGAGTGTGGACGTTCGACGTAGCAACTGGCCATTCTTATCACCAATGAATGACAGTGACGTGAGTCGATAGGAGGAAACCACTGCCCCCACGCCGACAGTAGCTGCAAGCAAACTGACTTCCCACGGGAGACGGAAGTATCTGTCGAGAACTTGCTCTCCGCTTCGAGCCTTGATGAGATTGACAGTCGAGTAGGCGAAGGCGAAAAAGGACAAGGAAAGATTGAGCACCGAAGCCAAGGACAGCGTGCCCGTGGATAGACCGAGGTAGTACATGTTCGAGTTGAACGCGAGGTGATACGTCACTTGAGCCAGGTAAAAAGGCTGCATGCGGCCGTTTTGGCAGCGGTAGGCCCAGATCTGAGCGAGAAGCACCGAGCGCTTGTGCGACATCACTTGGTACAGACTGATGACGCCCATTGAGAGACCACGACGCAAGGCAGGACGCTCAGCTCCACGGTATCTGCGTACCGACTGCGGAAGACGCTGATGATCTGCTCCAGTCTTGTCGAATCGGTGGCGCTCAGGTCGTCCGTGTACTCCCATTCGGAGTTGTATTGGTTTCGGACGCAGACGTCACCCGTGGAACAAACTGGCAGGTCATCGGGCGCTTGTAGCGTTACCCGTACGACCGCCAGTGATCCAGCAAAGTGCAAGTGTCCTCGACGTAAACGCCGGTTGTATTCACCGTCCGAACCCGACAGCCAGCGTAGTAGGACCGGAAAAGAGGCTGCGTGACCGTGGTGAGTCCGTAGATGGTCGGCTTTGTGGTAATATAGCGCGAAATGGCCGGGAGGCTGCTTCCAGTGAACTCGTACGGGAAGAGCTTGAGGATGTCGGGCACGACCGCCAGCAGGTCTTCTCCTTCCGTGGCCAAAGCCAACTTCTCTCCGATGATCCCTTCGTTTGGGATCTGGTCGACAGTCTGTATAGTGTGGGAACGTGTTGATGTCCGCGACGGGCACAGAGGAGTACTTGGAGCTGCCTTTCACTGACTGAAACTTGTGCAGACGTAGCAGAACGCCAATGTTCCAGCGCGAGACGCACAAGTCTTTCCTCTCGACCGCAACCTCCAGCTCGCGCCTCATCTGCGGAGGCAGTGACAGTCCCAAGGTGTTGATGACGCTTAAGACGCCGTCCGGACCGCTAGCGAGCACGACGTTGGGCGTCCCCCAGTCGTTCGTTCCGGTCGAACACACGGCTCCGTTGGCGTCGAGGTCGTCTGTAAGAGCGAGAGCTGCTGGTGAGAGTCGACTGTAGTCGTTGTTGGCCACGTTTTCACTGGCGATGGCTTGCATGTCTTCGTACGCCGCCCACGCTCTGCTGTGCCCGACGTCCTTGTTCGGGGTGTCCATGGCTGGGGTACTTCGAAAGTGAAGTTGGCTCGGCAGGCCGTGGTGAAAATCAACCTAACTTTAGGGAAGCTGCGTATACCACGTTCAGTACGAAACCCACCTCATCTTATGAGCGGATCGTATTAGGGGCGCGCATGTAGACACGCAAGACCAGACCATACTTAAGTATTCGGCTGACACTGGGCGCGGTCATGAAGACACGCAAGATCAGCGTCTGACAAGAAGCTTTAGACGGTTTTGGAGAAAAAGTTGGGAACGAACGACAATTCAATCTTCAGACGCTGACCCAACACTTGATCGCGTTATAGTTACGTAAATTTGTGTTGCCAAAACAGTAAGCAATATTATGCTTTCATAATTTGGACTATAAGCTTACTGTATCTATCTCGTCCTATTCATTCACGAGCAGAAAACACGGCATTAAAATACGAAAGGAGAGATGGTCCATGAGAGAAATATTACCGTAAGGGTCTGCTGTAAACTTACGCCTTCATGAGCCAGCGAAACAGCGAACTTGATAGCAGCGAGGGTCGTCGAGATCGACATGTTTTTCGAAAGTATTTTTCGCTGCAGTGAATATCCCTTCGTTGCCACTCCCCTGTTTGGTAACGAGCGAGAGCTATCGAGACTGGCAACAAACCAAAGCCGCTCAAACTGTTCTATTGTCGACTCGGTCGTAGTGTATTGGTCGTTCCGAGCCCATTCGAACTATAATCCCGGCTAAAGTTCATGCTACTTACACCCCAGCCACGCCTCGAACTCGGGGTTGCAGGGGTCACCTACGCCCCTCGCTATCTGTCGACGTCGCATTTCGATTGGAAACGGGTTTGCCGTACAAGCGATAGCCATGAATCGAGCATTGTAGCACATGGCCTCCACGCCACCGGGCCATTCGCACTGTCGATACATAGTACCGTTGCATGGAGCCATGATGTCGGGCGTTGGTGGACCCTCGAGAACTCCTGGTTGGAGGACAGGGCCGCAAGTCGTGGCGTCAAACTTCTCGACTGCTGCGAGGGTCGCTGCTGTCGCTACATTCTCGGTGCGGTCCGAAGCCAAACACGGTACTGCCGGACTCCCCCAAAGCGGGTGCACCCCGCAGTTTCCATTTTGCAGGTCACAAGTTCCAAGAAACCCGTTGCAGCACCAAGCTCCGCGGTCAGATGCTGCAAAGGACTTAAGGTCCTTGATGGGAGAAAAATCGGGCAACCCCATGATCTCTGGTACGCATGAAAGTACCAGGCGCTCAAGGTTTTTCACTTTGTCAAAAGCCGGAACCTCTTCAAGGAGGAGGAAAACAGCTAAAGTGAGCGACTTGAGGTTGCTAAGTCCGTCAAAAGATGGCAACTTGACCATCGGAATAAACGCCGCGAAGTGAATAAAGGTGAGCGCTGACATGTCATCGAACATATCGTCGGGTAGAAACACCATGGGACTCGAGAACTTGCTCTCGATGTGGCTAAATGGTTAAACAAAAATCGGATCGCTTAGTAAAAAGACATCGGAATCCTGCAAGGAGGCAATCGAAACGTACAGATACTCCAATTGGGTAAACTCTTTGATCCAGGCAGGGAGTGTTTGGGTGTGAGTGTACTCCAATGATCTGAGCAGAGCAGCACAGACACAATACAGTTAGCCATAGCTGGTAGATAAAGGAAATCATTCTCCAATTCGTACAAATGCCTCAAACTCTTGCATCGACGAAGCTCGTCCGGTAAAGCAGCGAGGTAGCGGTTCGTCAACTGAACCGTTTGCAGCTCGCCCATAGCTGCGAGCTGAGCCACTTTATCCGTGATGTTGGGTGGGTTCTCCCACTCCGCGTAGGTTTTCGGCGCGATATCGCGGTCGATCAACATTAAACACGGACATTGTGTCAATGACGAATCTTCCAGAAGCGTCCATCAGCGAGCATTCACGACACACTCCGGATGCGGCTTACACGCCAGCGTAGACGTTCGCGTACTCTCCTCGATAAACACGATCAGCATGAACGCAAATACCATGAGGAAAGCCGCTCCGGCACGATGATACTTCGGGTACAAGCTGCTCTTCTGCATTGCCGGGTTGCGGACGATGTCGATCGCCTGCCAAAGCCGCAAGCAAAGCGTGACGTTGACGCCGATACGCGTGAAAAAGCTGAGCGCAGACATGATCCGTAGCGACTTCAGACTCTCGTAAATCACGGCGGTCTGCTCGGCGTCTGCGATCACACTTGCTTCCTGTTCAAACCAGCCCGAAGGGAATACCTCGAGGTTGATGGCAAACTTGGCGCGGTCGAACGTGAAGTTGGAGAGGCAGTAAAGCAGCACGAGCATGGGGCATCCGACGATAACAAGAAAGTCAAACAGAATGTCGACCAGAATCTCAGCGAGTGGGGCCTTTTCGTACGGAACGAACATCATTGCCACACACGCGAGCGCGTTGGATGCAACGACCACCGTAAATATCCCGATCAGCGGTGTCGGCGACCCGGACTCGAGCATCTGATAGAGCAAAAGCGTTTCGAGCGCCAAGTCTCCGAATTTCATGAGCAATTTCTGCACAAATAAATGGTAAGTGGACTCAGGATGGGAAGCAGATAAAGCGAGTTAACGTACGATTCCCTTGCGCGTCGAACTGTCTTCGCGCGTGAGTGACGCAGCCAACTTGATCGTCGCAGAGGTCACTCTCGCTGATCCGCCACCTCATTCAAAGTCTTCTCCACTTTGTTCAGCAAAACTTTTGTGGTCCCGTGGTGGACTAGGTAGGATTGCTTCGCGCTCCGTAGACTCAGCAAGATTTTCACGAGAACGGCAATGTACCCGAGAGCCACGAGCGACAAGCCGAACGTTGCGAAGCCCACCAGCACTTTAGAGGGGTCAACCATCAGCGTAGTCGAAGTTCTCTGTGTTCATGACCCGATTCACCGTGTTGTTGGGCACCACATTCAGCAGGATTAGCCACAGCGTCCAACTCAGACAGATACACACCGCTATTCCGACAATTAGGAGACCTGTGGGCGACCCATTCTTCTGCCTCGAGTCGGTTCTGGGCGCGTTTTGATCCTTCTTGATTGTTTTCATAGATGTCTGCAGTGGGTAGATCTTGTCTGGTGGAGCGGAAGTGTGGCTCGTTGTGTGTTTTCGGTGCAAGGGTCCGTCGAACACTTCACGTTCGCTATCTTCATCCGGCTGGAGAGAGCGGAAGCCAGACTTCTCCATCGACCTGGTTGCTTTCAGACGACGAACTCGAAGTGTGTTGGAACTTGTCGGTTTACGTAATTGGTTGACAAGAAGCCGATGAAACGGACGCACTTTGGTCCAGCAGACCAGCATTTCGTTGACGTTGCCTATTATTATCGATTCCAATGTCAAACACTCTCGTTCTCATGCCCATCGTTCCCCAAGTGGGCGACAAGAACAGCAGCGAGGGCAGTACTGAGTCAGTAACTAACTGCTCTCAGCATCAAACGACATAATATGACGCTGTTGTTGGACGCTTCGATGTCTGAATTACACAATACCACCAACGCCCTGTACGGGTTTGTAGTAATGCAAGCGATCCCCGTGAATCAGCACGTATTATTATAATACTGGTAATATAACTCGGTCAGACCTCTCGATACAAAGGTTTGTTGCCATGGTTTTCTCCGTAACACTTTCGATTCGAGAACAAGTCCACAAAATGTTGACGAGGGCTCTACATCTAGCGTTGTTGTAGTGACTACCTTCACGGTACGGTAGCCAAGGGCACAGTGACATCTTCACAGCAATTTCAGAAACGATGTAAACGCATACACACGGGATTGTATGAACAAAATCCGTCTTCTCTCGTCGCTAGCCACATGGAGCGCTTCCACTTCGCGCGACTAACTAGCTACCGTATCTACAGATAAAAAAAGTGTGTATGCGCACATCCAAAAGCTGCCAACTTACAGCACGCTGACATTGTCACGCGGGGTGCGGAAGTTGGCGAGCGCGCCGTGAGCCATCGTGGACTGCGGGGTCTTGCTCTCCATCTCCTCGAGCTGAGCCTTTTTCTTACGGACCGCGAAGATGGCAGCGGCGGCAACCATACCAACCGCGCCACCTAGACCCAACACAACGTACGGCGTGCTGTTGGTGCCACCAGAGCCCGACTTGTTGTTGACCGTCTGCACATCATCTTCCTTCGAGGCGGCAGGGGTCTCTCCAATCTGCTGGGTAGCGTCACCCGTCGTCTGAGTCGTCTGCTGCGCGGTAGTAGAGCCAGCGCTCTCGGCGTTCACCTTGCGCAGGTTGTTCACACCGGCCTCAGCTGATCCCGACCCAGACTTGGACGACTGGTTGATGTCACCAGCTGAACCAGCCGAAGCGGAAGCTGAGGTCGAAGCAGAGTTACCCTGCTGCTGGTTCTGCTGCTCCTCGGTAGGCGTAGGAGTGGGGGTCGGCGTGGGCGTGGGTGTAGGAGTCGGTGTAGGCGTGGGTGTCGGCGTGGGCGACGGCGTAGGACTGGGCGTAGGCGCCTCCGTCGGCGCAGGCGTCGGGGCAGGCGTCGAGCCTCCAGTTCCGCCAGGGCAGAACGTCAGGTCGAAGTCCGTGGAGACCGGGCACGTGTGCGTCTTGGTGTCGTCCTTGGGGAACTGGTAGCCGTCGGCGCATCCGTCCTCCATGCACGTGAGCTCGACGCAGCGAGCGCCGTCCTGCGAGTGAGGGGTGATCTGCATGGCCACGTTGAAGCCAACGCCCCCAGTCAAGTCCTTGCACGCCTGCAGACTGGAGCAGTACTCGGGCTGAAGTGTAAATGTTAGCGGGTATCCACCGTGGGAGAGACGTTCACGTCCCTTTCGAACAGCAAAAAAAGTCAATAGCAACGTACCCCGCTTTTAGGACCCGTAGGGATGATGCTGATGTCGAACCAGGCCATGCCGCCCATGCCCGAGAACTCAGCCACTAGAGAAGACACAATGTTAGCCTCTTCACAATAGTGGACCATGGTCCTGTTTGCACGTACGAGTGGCTTGGGCGCCCGTGCCCCACTTGAACACGTGCGAGGCCGAACCCGCCGGGACGGACTTGGTGGTGGTGCCTCCAGACGCGACCTGCTCCGAGTCGGAGCCGCTGGGCGTCACGTGGGCCAGCGTCATGCTCTCGTCGCACATGTTGGACACGTAGACGTTGAATCCTTGGGCGACGCCGTTGAGCAGCGCGAGGCCCATGAGGGCGCGCGAAAGCGTCTGCATGACCATCCTAGACCAGTTGTACGCCTGTGCTGATCCCTTGGAAAGATGCAAGAGCGTGGGGGAGAATTCCTGAATGGAGAGGCCAAGGAGCTGCTGGGGACGGTAGGTCTCTACCACGCGAGCGAACGACACGCATCCAGCCGGTGAGAGAGCCAGAGGCGGGTGATTAACGTTTTGCTGCTCGAGCTCGAGCTCGAGCATTTCTCTGTGCGGACAGCCCCCGAGCCACAAACTCGACGCGACCAGAGCCTTGACACCTGCGTCGTTCGAGTGCAGAGCGCGGGACTGCAAGCGTTACTGTACACCTGGTGCAACAAACCACCAGAGGGTTTTGCGAACGCCGCTTGTCAAGTTCGCATTGCGTTCTCGCTCTGGTGAATTCAGACACGAAGGGGCCGATTGACATCCTGTCGCAATGTCGGTCCTTCATGACGCCTCTCTCGTTAATTTACCCACGTCGAGGTGACTGACAAACAACGTTCGCACGAGATCGTGGGCCGCGATCGGCGCCAGCGAGAGACGACGGCGGAATATGCCACTTTGGAGGTGCACGGCTCAGAGCAAACTTCAAGCAGTCGGACAGACTATCCTATTAAACTTCGCCATTTGATGCCTCGCCTTTGCCATGCGACTCTGGCGAGATGTCGGGGCGCGAATACACTTTGGTGGAAGATTGTAACGTGCTTTTCTGCCCAGAGCGAGGTGCCACGGTACATGCCTGATGCAAAGCTGCTGGGCTGTATCGGGTAAAGTGGCTTTTGCGCTCTGCAGATGATCCCGTGCATGTGTCTGTATCGGTGAATGTTGCTCATGTCGGTGGCTGGGGCGACATGAAGCAGATGGGCCCAGTGGTAATGGAGACTGCAAGTGTCGCCGCCTCCAGACGGTGGAGCCTGGTCAAATGCAAGTCGTTGCGTGCCTCGCCCCTCCTGTTGGTAATCTACTGTAGAGCTTGCCGCCTGCTTGAACGCGGTGCCTCATCTTCAAGTGACGAATGAATTGTACATGTAGCCCACTGAAAGCTGGACTGTGCACGCTATTCGAGATATTCCTGGCAGGCCGAAATTGGACAGCGATTAGCGTACCGTATTGCAGACACTCATGAGGGTTGCGACGATCGAAGTTAACGGCAGAGGTGTCTTCCACCAGCCGTCGAAAAGCACTCAACAAAGGTCTGTCTGCAGAAGCGAAGACATGGTAAAACGCGGTGTAAGCCTAGTTGAACTTATATTCGTGTTGATTCCAGGTATGATCGCGGTAGTGGCGTTGGCCTCCTTGATCCCACGCGTGATGACACGGTGAACGATGTCATGAACACGAAGACGTTCGGCCACAATGACAGCATTCGGTCTCTCCATGGTGGCAATCGGGTAGCTTACTTTACTGTCTGTAGTGGCATTGACCTGTCGGCAGAGCGCCGCGTGCCATCAAAGCATCGAAAGTGATTTCCTTACAAAAGTCGAGCTGCTGCTGCTGCTGCAGAGTGGAGTATCTTCGGCCATGAAGTTGGCGGCTTCTCTAACCCATGAGGACCGTTCACGCCAGAAACTCGTTGAACAAAAAACTACGCTCACTTCTGTATTTCCTGCTAACGTTATTCGGAATGAAATTTAGCGACCTGGTGCTCGAAGCTCTACTAACTCTGGAATCTGGTATTCTAACTGCGCTTCTGGAGTGTTGATCTATGTTCCTTACCAGCAGAGGAATGAGAAGGTTTTGGGCTTTTACGCCGAGTGTGCCGTGCGGTACATTTGACCTCTTGGTCGTCATCGACCGCCTCTCCACTTTCAGCTTTGATCGTGCCAAGTACCGCTATGCCATTAACCGGCAAGTGTTTCCAACAGGATGGCTTGAACAAGACGCCAATGTGGTTGCAAACAGAAATCAAAGTCATTACGTATTGTGTAGTTCGTCAGTGAATTGGGTGCAATATCGCGCTCTGTTTGAGGCTACAGCATCACGTCGCTATCATCCAGAATTCCCAAAAACCAACGATGAGCTGCCTCAGCTCTTGCTGTGCTGGATCGAGCAACTTGGCCCTGCAATGGCTTTCTGAGAACCTGCTATACTTGACTGTGGATTTATTTAGTCTTGGAAGCCACGTGCACTTGTCTATCCTCGAATCAAACGGGCACAATATCGATCCTCGATGCTGCAATGAAGCTTGCTTCAGCAACAATTTTTTGGACCTATTAGTCTTTGGGAAATCTTCTTCTGAGGAAATGATTGGTCCGTGTAATCCCACCATGTATCGACAATGTCAATAGCCAGGAAGTAGTGGTACAACGCGAGGCTTCTGGGGAATCGAATCCATTCTCCATCGAAATGCGACGTCGTCAGATAGGGGGTGGTTTGTGCGATTCCGAGGTCGAAGGTTGGTTATTATAGGATGCAAGCAGGTCCACAGCAGTCTATCTGATGCTGTCTCAATATAAATGAGCAGCCGAACTTCGATCATGTATACTGTGTGGATACCAGTAGAGGACATCTCAACAAGATTGAGGAGTCCAGTTTCCGCCTTTAGCTTTGCTCGATCTCATGTGATACCAAATAAGCCCAGACAGCCAAGCCGGAGTAATATTCCAGTTGCTCTTCATTCGAGGACAAGCACAGGGGCTCAGTTGCAATATGAAGGACCCCCGGGCTAAGTTGGAGAAGGACAGAGATCGCGAGGGTTTTGCCGAGGCTTTAGAGCAGAAACCCACTACTGGAGTTGACATCTCAACCTCACCGAAGAAAGTTCATCCATTGGGACCACAGAGCAACAGCGTCAGTGTCAAGGAGATCTTGAGGGATGCTGTGGTTTCTGGAACAAGTCGAAGACGACAGGCCGTCCTACTTCTAGGGGTTATCGCCCTTGTAGTATGTACTTGTCTGGGGTGGACGGTTTGGCTTATTTTCTTGAATGTCGCCCCCAACGACACAGTGAATCGCATTATGGACACGGAGACGTTCGACTATGGCTCCTTTTGGCTAATGATCGACGCATCCAAGATGCTCGTACCTTTGGGCTATCAGCTGTAGCTATCACCTACCTGGGAGTGCTCATCAAGATGGCTCTATCTGAGAGGTGCTCGAAACGGGATCACTTAGGCTGCAGTTCCTCTAGAGCAGCCAGCTTGATCAAGAAAATGGAAAAGGCTGTGGACGATGCCACGTCGGAACACACAATGGCTTCAAATGCTGCGAAGCTGTTAACGTCATTAGCTCACAAGGAGAAAAAAAGCATCGTACGTTCCATTAGGAAGCCAACAGCGATCGCATGCCACGAGTTTGCTAACGTGCCTTGTTCTAACTTGCCTTGTTCTAACTTGAATTCAGAAATTGCTCATGAAATTCGGCGACTTGGCACTAGAAACTTTCCTTCTCTATCAGACGCTCGAGGCTGGATCACCCGTAGTGCTTATTGGCATCTTCACAACGGTCGTAGCGTCTAATGCGCTATGTTGCGCAGCGATGATGTTTGTTCCGTTTGAGCGCGCGCCGCTTGCCGAGCTTCTGCTCGATATTCTGTAAGTAAATCGACAACCTGGAGAGTTCGACATGGCTGCTAACTAAGTTTTGATCGTCTTCCTACAGATTTGATTTCCTGATCGCTGTGGGGTATCCGATGCTGGTGCTATTCTATTGTTTCTCCACTTTCAACTTTGACCGAGCCAAACTCGCCATCAATCTCAAAGTTTTTCCGATGGGGTGGTTCGAACAGGATGCAAACGTTATCGCTGACCCAGTACAGACTGCAGTCATTTACAAGATTCTCAAGTCGCTCCGGATCATGTCTGCACTCGAGGGATGTTCGAAAATACTAGTCAACTTCATGCTCTGTTACCGATTGTTTGACGCAGTGGGCCTTATTCAAACCCCACGAAACAAACACCACGGTAGCGCGCCTCGGAGCTTCGATCCTCGTGTTTTTCGCTGTCGTTTTAATCATTTTCACTGAGGAAAGTGTGCGGACATCCTTCCAGGCGTGTCAGCCCCATCTCGAGTGTGCCGTTCATGCGCGAAGGTGGATTACTTTAACGAGTGATCTACAGACTCAGTGCCCCTGCTTGATCCTAATCGACCGCGACATCGCTCCCAAAACGTTCGCAGAGTGGGAAAACCCACAGAACGTGATGGAAAAGGTTGCCCAGTTAGCCGCGACGGGGGATTTGCAAGCTCTCCAGCTGGCAAACCGATTTCTACCGACACTTCCCGACGAACTTCGCTTCTGTACGAACTTGAAGCACTTGTAAGGGATTTTCGGCTGCAGCAATTTGTTTTACATGCGCTCGTGTTAACGCTTGTCTTTCCAATTTGGTGCAGATCTCTGATGTACACAAACACGCAAGTTTTCCCACCTTGGTTCAAAGAGCTCAGGAACCTCGAGTTCTTGTACGTTCTGCTATGATTCTGAAAGTAAATCGGATCTTGGTGCTAATTATTCTGTGGTAATCTACTTGGAAGGCGCATGGAAAGCAACGTTACCAGTCCGATGGTGTTTCTACCCGATGACACGTTTGATGACATGTCCTCACTCACGTTTATTCACTTTGCGTTCCTCCTTCCGATGCGAGTCTTCCGTCGTTTCAGGGTCTGGTGAATCTCAAATCGCTAACGTTGGCCATGTTCATCTCGTTGAAGGAGCTCCCATCGTTTGACAGCCTCCACAAGCTGGAGCGCCTCGTTCTCGCGTGTCTGTCAGAAATCGACAGTTTACCAGACTTGACGGCACTCCAAAGTCTAAAGTCGTTGGTCGCAGCGAATCGAGGCGCATGGTGCTGCAATGGCTTCCTCGGAGACTGCAATTTGGACGACGAGAGATGCAAACTGCAGCCGGTTTGGGGCAACCCTCCGGCCACTTGTCTGCCCTCGAATCGGACCGAGAAAGTGGCTACCCCAGCAACGATTCAACTACTTCAAAAGTTTTCAAAGACCATTTGTACTCCTGTGCTCCCACCGGGGGCTATGGAGGGCCCACCCACACCAGATAACACAGCTCCGTGTGAAGGGAAACTCTATCGACAGTGCAAAAGACTTGACAACGTCGAAGCAATGTGCTACAACGCACGCTTCATGGGCATTGCGTGCACGACGAACCCGTTCCCGATTAAGATGAGGCGCCGCCAAATCGCGCAGGGCGTGGGGGACCCGTGTGACCCCGAGATCGAGGCTGGCTGGGATGTAAGTGATCCGAATAAACATGCATACTACCAATTGTGTTGGTGTTTGAGTTCGAGGTAATTAAAAACAACCAGCGAAAACCCAAATAAAAAAATAAATGCTCTGTAGTCGAATGTCTTCATTACGTGGCTTACCGTGTTATTCGCCCCAGCATGAGCCAGCTAATCCACACTAAACAAATGTACGCCACCAGTGCGATCATTCCTGAACGAAAACAAAAGTCAGTTAATCTACGTCAAGTGATCCGCTTCTACGCTATCAAACTTGTCTCTTGTTGTGGTGGCTCTGGTACATGTACGTGTAGCATTGCTGCTTTTTTGCATCGAATGGGAAAATCTTCGAGGGATTCTTTCGTACTATCAATGGTGGTCCTTCACGCGCAGCTGAAAACACCTCACGGTCTGCGTCTCCGTCGTCCGGGCTCGACAAAAGACGACGAAGCGTCGCTGGTTGGCATCGTGTCAGTACTTTTTCAAACTGTTTTCGAGATCAAAGAGGTTGCGCTTATCCTTTGTTTTCCCCCTTTTTCACAGTTTCGATTTCCTCATTGTTATCGGATTCCCCACGCTCGTTGTCATCTACCGCCTCTCTAACTTCTCCTTTGATCGAACGAAATTGGCAATCAATGTGGAGGTATTTCCTACTGGTTTTGGTTTGAGCAAAAACAAACGAAGATCATAAAGTCGCTACAAATCATGTCCGCTCAAATTCTTCACGCACGTGGGGGCTGAAAAACTTGCTTTCGACATGTCTGGTAAACCAATACACGTTAATTTTCGAGCGGCTAAAGCGCACAGGAACTCGAGTTGACTAAATCCCTTGATCCAACTGGGACACAAACAAAGAGGGATGTGTAGTTTACTTCGTACAGGTGCCTCTGGTCCAGAGTCTGGGAGGGCCACCAGGTATCGGTTGCGTGTAAAACGTTTGCTGCACCACTTTGCTAGCACAATAAACACGGTCACTGCGTCAAAGAATTGTTCGTCGTTGGGCGCGGTTCACAAGCCAGTATGAAAGTTCGCACGCTCTCCTGGACAAACACTACGAGCAGAACCGCATAAAGCGTGGGGAATGCGATTGCCTTTCAGATATACGCTGCACCGCTGTTTGTGGCGCCAACTGCCAAAGATGTGAGTTATTGACGCCTTTCTGAAACCGGATGATATGTTCGATGATATGGATTCTCTCACATTCATTCACTTTGGGCATTAGTCATCCCAATGGCGAAGTTGCCATCTTTTGCAGGAGCCACGGGCCTCAAGTCGTTGACAATAGCCGCTTCTCCACCATCTCGGACGCCTCGTACTCGTGAGCATTCCAGCGATTGAGACCCTCCCGGACTTTATTTTACGTCCATGAAAAAGCTTAATTCTCGGAAGCTGCGATCTACAGTTTAACGTTCTCTAGCGACCATGGAGAAATCCTATTTCAGCACTTGCGGCCCTGTTCTTCAGTCTGGAGCTGTTCAAGGCACTCCGAGTGGAGGGATGATGGCTCTACCTGTACGCCGTTGAAATGCGACGGCGTCAGAACGTGGGGGATGCATGCGATCCGGAGGTCGAAGCGTGGCTGGCACCAACCACTGAAGCCTGATCAATTCGATGTAAGGCATGGTAGACACACGAAATGATGGCGGGACGTCGAACCTAGACACATACTTACCACCCTGCGGTCGATGGCCTCTGAGAGAAGTGTACGATGGTCCTCGTGTTGTCGTGGGGTCTCACAAGTGCTCACTCAAGTGCCTCCTCTCGTGCTTTAACACAACGAAACCATTTGGTTTGGTTTAACGTCAACTGGGTTTGCGGAAGCCGTTGATGGAAGTGACTCACGAGTTGAACGGTTCTTGGCCTTCAGGATCCCGATAAGTGCTTTGAAGCGATCCGGATGGACCGAAGGCGATGTCTGTCGAACAGAAGAGTTTTGGACTGTCGAGCGACAGAAGACAAAATGAAATTCACGCTTCCGGAAAACGCCTTCCCGGCCGTGAACTTGTCCAAGGACCAGCAAGACGCGTTGATTCAGGAGGCAGAAGAAGTTGTTCGAGAAACACTAGCAGCGAACGAAGCTTTCCTGGCTGCCGAATCGACGTTCCCGAGCTCGAAATGGAGATTGGTGCGGGCGAAAGATGGACTCAACGTGTATCGCGAACGAGCGACATCCCAGACGCTTGGGAAACAGCGGAGCACGGGCTCGTCTTCACCTACGAGTCAGACTTCGTCTCGGTCAATGGATCCCTGCTCTTCAGGTCGTGCATGGAGTGATCAACACACAGAGATGTCGTCGTCCTCGTCGGCGATCCACAAGAACCCTCCAATGAAGCGCCCAGTGATGGTTCTGCATGGAACGGTGGACGGCTCGCTGGATGACTGCATGTTTGGCACGTTTGCATCGACTGACGAGGCTTGGAAGTGGAGGAGCTCGCACATCAACGACCGTCTGGACGACGCTCGCATCCTCGCTACTATCCGAAAACCAACATGCGAAGACCCGTTCCAGTTCTTGGGCATCAAGTGGTTTGCGAAGGAGAGACCGGCGGTGCTTTCGAGCATCATGCAGCAACGAGACTACCTCATCATGGAGGCTACGGGGCTCACGCGCGACTCGAAAGGCAACAAGATCGGGTACTACCTCATGCACTCCATTTCACTGCCTGGTATCATCCCGGAGCTCACAGACTTGGGCATTATCCGTGCCAAGTTGAGCTTGTGCTTCGTCGACCGACAGAGCGGCCCTGGCAAAGTCGAGAAGTACTGCCGCAACTGCAGCGACCCCGGGGGCAAGATCGTGGACCGGGTGGCGGCTGCTGTCGGAGCTGAAGCGCTCATCAGTGCGTCACGCGTGGTGGACTATGCGTACGTCAAGAAGCTCACGTGGCTCATGAAGCACAAGAGCCAGAAGGACTCGCCAACTCGTCGTGAAAGCGGATTCCCTCGACCCAAACGCTGCGAGACCTGCTTCAAGAGCTTCACGATGTTTGCTCTCAACGCAGGTGCAGCCTGTCAGATCTGCCGGCGCGTGGTCTGCGCCAAATGCAGTGTGGTGAAGAAGATGACCGTCGACGTGTCAAGTTCTGGCGCTGTCAAGCAATGCGTATTGCGGTTCTGTTTGAACTGTCTGATGGAAGCGAAGGACCAGTCCGTTTGGGAGATGGCGCTCAGTGGAGTGGAAACGGCGTCGGAGACCTCGTCTGCCTCTGGATCCGGCTGGTCGAGGTAAGTTAGCTGAGACTTTTCAGGATACACCACACGGATCAAAACAAGACTATCAGAACAACCATCTATTGGGCGCACTGTGTCGCTGTCAGGAGCAGCACACGAGTCACCCCCGGCGTCTTTAGCAACCGATGGAGCGAATGTGTCAGATGCAGTACATGTACCAGTCTTACCGATGAAACTGCATCAACAACGACTAAAGCAGTTCTCTTTCAGCACTTGCCCTTCCGCCCTCGCCCTTCCGCCTGAAGCTGTCCAAAGCACTCCGACTGAAGAGATTATTGCTCCATGCAATGGCACCACGTATCAATGCCAAAATAGCATTGCTATGTACGTGGAACTGGTACATGCGCCATTGAGACGGCGTCAGATCGCTCAGCTTGTTGGAGATCCTGGATTGCAAGCGAGCCTTTGTCGATTCGTGCTGTTCTGGTGGTGGACACTTGACGTCAAATGCGATACGCCCCCATCCTCTCTGATAATGCAATTGAACATGTATATGTAGCCATACATGTACAGTAGTGTCCCCCTTATCTCCATCATTTACATTTAATAAACTGTAACAGATAATCATCGAACTAATTGATTACCTCCATTTGGTATGTGCAAACTTTATCAATTCCAGGTACTGATATAATCCTCATTGGGGAATAGGGGGTCACAACTGTACATGTAGCCAAAAGCTTTCCCAACATGACTACAAAAGAAAGGCTACTAAAAGCTCCACATCGAATTGATGTGGAGCTCGATGATCGATGCTTGCATGTATAGAGCGATCACCTACATGTGCTCTGCTCTGCGTGCTTGTCACCGTGCGTTCCGGCGAAGCTGTGCTCGAGGATAGCCTTGATGCTGGGATTTCGGGGCCGCAGGCTGCGGCGTAGCCGCTGTGGCAGCGGGCAGGAGCCGGCGCGGACGACATGGCCGTGCAAAAGCGCCCAAAGCTGCTTGCGCAAAAAGATGAAAAGCGGACAGCACCAACAGCGATTTTCAATGGAAGCGTGAGCCCTGCTAGACAGCAAGACTGGCAAAACGTACATGTACTGCATAACCAACGTTGGTGGCTGAAAGTTTCAGCCTGAAACCAATCACATCATCTCGGATTTCACTAGGATTGTTACCATACCATTTGTGGACACCCGAAGCCGGGGCTATATTTTTTGATTGACACTCGATTCTTTTTCTTACATAGTCGGACCAAATGTGCACACAAAATGATCCCAAAACCAAAAAAACTCAAAACAATTCCAAGAAGATGTTCCTTTCGGTAGCACTCCTGTGTGTGTACCAAGTTCTTTCGCGAAGCGGAGATAAGCAGCGGCGCTAAAATACCGATCCTTCCGCTGCAACCGTTCTGCAGGATATCAAGGACAGCGAAGGAAAAGCAAAGCAAGCCGTGGGAAATGGACTTGTTCTTGTGCAAAGGGCTCCGAAAATGGGCGCTAAACCACCTTGCATGGTTTTTGCATCGCTCTTGACATCCATGCATCAACTCTCTGTATACCACTATCCCTCTGCTAGATGATAACAGCCCAAATTAACTCTGAGCCATCTCTATTTGATGGCGCCACCATATACTCCATACCCTTCAGCAACAGTGCTGAGCACTATATGCGTTTTCAGCGGAGTACACTCGGAGCGACAGGGCGCAGGGCTGGAAGGCGCGTTGCGGATTGAGGGGCTGTAGCTCGGGTCTCTTCATTATCCAACTCGCTGCCTCCCGCGCACGCCCACCCCGCTCTTTGCACTTCAACACGAGTGTCGAATACATGCGCATGCAAACGACGCCGTCCTCCGTGCTGGCCGGGGCCGATCCCGTGGTGTACGCGCCCAAAGCAGCTTTCCCTGCATTCCGCCGCATTGACCAGGAGGATGCGCATCTCCCCCATCCTCCTGTCTCGTCAACGACGACGTTCCAGTCCTGGCCCGCAACGGACATCAAGGCCGAGACTCAGATTCAGATGAGCCCTAAGCAGCCCAAGCGGGACGTGTTCGTGTGCCCCGAGGTGCACTGCGGCAAGCAGTTCCCGCGGTCCTTCGCGCTGCGGCGGCACATGCGCATCCACACGGGCACCAAGCCCTACGCGTGCGACTACCAAGGCTGCGCGCAGCGGTTCAACACGTCTGGCAACCTAAGCCGCCACAAACGCATCCACAGCGGCGAGCGGCCGTACCCGTGCTGCTTCGAGACGTGCGGCAAGCGCTTCAACACGAGCACCAAGCTCAAGCGCCACATGCGGATCCACTTCCCGGACGGCCAGAACCTCTTCCGCTGCACCGAGGCGGCGTGCTCGTGGGCCTGCGACAACTACAAGGAGTACGTGCAGCACCAGAAGCTGCACACCAGCGTGGCCGAAAGCTTCAGCAACGACGAGAACGTGGACGCCAACAATGGCAGGAGGAACCCCAAGTCAAGCCGTGTCTTGCAGGCGGACGAACTCTCGAACGACGACTTGTACCAGCAAGACCGTAGCCGCATGTACGCGGCTCCGTCCACGTTCATGATGACGCAGAAGGAGCGCGAGGAGAACGACTACCGTCGGGTGGCCAGTGGGCCCAAGTCGTTCCTGGACGACCGGGTACAAGCTGCACCGCGACTCCCGTTCCCGACTCGAGCGTTTCCGTCCGAGACCATGGGGATGCCCAGTAGTGGGCTGTTGGGCTCGTCGTTCCACCCGCTCACGTACTTGCCGCCTGCGCACCGATACTATGACTCGACAACGCCAGCCAGTTCGGTCGAGCTGGCCACGTCGAGCAGCGCGAGCTACGCGACCGTGGGCTCCTACGCGTCGGCCCAGGTGCCGTACTCGTACCTGCGTGGCGAGACCGTGAGTGCGTACCAGCCAACGGCTACGACGACGTCGTTCATGCCGAGCTCGGAACCGTACTCGCAGCCCATGCGGCAAGGGAACGGCGATCGCCAATACGAGAGCTCGTCACCCCACGAGATGCGGCAACCCCACTCGCCTCCTCAACAGACGCAGACGGGGTACGGAGGCCACGGCTCGTCCAGCAGCGGTATGAACCCCGTGCCGGCCGAGTTCACGGGCGAGGAACTCAGTGCGGTGCTGGAGCTGATGAAGGACTCGTAAGCGGAGGACGCTGGATGGATGTTTTGTTTATAAGCTCCGAGGCTCAAGTGGCGCAATGAGTTGGAGCGCAAAGTATTTTAGTTGGAGAGAGCTCGGCGTCTGCAGTTTTAATGTTGTAAATAAGATTGCTATAGCGTCAGACGGAGGACGAAGGTTGACACCCGTGTCTCGACACGAGGCCATCGGAGCCCGCGGATATTGTCCGCATTGCGTCCGCATTAATCGCCATGTTCGTCTGCAGTGTCCGATGACTCGGTCATGAAGTCGAAGCAAACACGTTGCAGTTGCCCGATGGGGGTCGCTGATTTTTGAAGTCCAGTCGGGCACAGGCGTTGTGCGAAAGTGGTCAGACAGTGGTATTCGCCAGCCCGGTGGTGCGCCACGTCGACTGGTGACGCGCTACAACGAACGAATCGCAGCGTGCCGGCCCGGTCCTGCACACAGCGGGACCGTACAGCGTATCGGCGTCCCAAAATAGTGGATGTAGCCATCGCATGTAATTTCGGTAGCCCTTGCGTCTAATTTGGGTCACCGCCGATTGCTATTAATACCGCCACCGACGATCAATCGGCGCCTAACGGTTCGTACGACGAATGACTTGGGCGACGTGTTTTCACAAACCCAGACAGCAGTGCGATACCGGTTGAAAGCAGCAAATGACAGCTGCATCGGTTTGAGTCTGCGGGGCTGTGCCAAAGCCTAAGCGCTATCTTCCTGCAAGCCAGCCTTACCTTGATTGATGACCCCGACGCTGATGTTGGAGATAGCTATTGCCATCCGATCGATTGTAGCTGCCAGCCGTCCTCATCAACTAGGCAGAGGGACAACGTACACTGTTCAGGCAGATCAACACCCCCAATCAAACGGCGGGGGGAGCGCTGCGTTTGCTATTTCTCTTGCTCAGCATCCCCTGCCTTTTTGTTCTCTGCGGTTCGCTACGGTGAGTTTGCGCAGGACTGCACAAGCAATCGCCTTTGTATCCTTGGCACATGCATGGGTGCCAAATCAAACACTCGTTTTTTTAGCTGCTCGCTGGATTGCTTGTTGTGCACTATCCCTTGCTACATGGCGTTATAAATAGCAAAAGGGTCCGTTGGGCGCGGCCAATGACTACAGTAACACCGCGAAATGTGTCCGCAGATTGGCTCTGCCAGCACACTAATTTGTTTTCCTTGAGCTACACTGCGGCGAATATAGCGTGCTGTCTCCACGACAGCCTCCAACACCATGTGGCAAGCTTACACGCTTCGCAATCCTCGAAGATTCACGTGTTCACGCGCGCCGATTGCCTGCAAAGTGATCGTCACCGTACGGAGGACTGCAGCATTACTGTACATATACAGCAACCCGTTCCACTACATCCACGCCCAAATCGAGCAGCTCTTCCTCAGGAAGTTCCTGGTTGCTGGCTCTGTAGTGTTTAGTAACAGAACACTGTTTACTGGCGCACTGCTCTGCATGACTCTGGATGCCGCACTCTATCCATCTCGCGCTGCAAGCGTAGCAGGCTTCGGGGTGACATGGTGACAGACGACTTGCACCACACCGAGGTGCTACAGTACAGTGCTGCTGGATACCTGAAACTTTGGCGCACCGAGACTCGCGCTCAATCCGACGTCGCGGTCTTTACCCGCATTAGCTTCGCATTCCCGCGTCAAGGTCGAGGGTCTCTCAGGGTCTCTTGCAAGCAAGCGAACGGTGCTTGGGTCAAGATGTTAGACAAGCCCTGGCGCGTGATGGCGCGCCGCAACTTGCGTCGTCGCCACGAGGCAGGACCCTCTAGAACTTGGAGAGAGGAGACTCCAAGCAGACATCGCGAATGTACATGTCGACGGCCATTCCTGGTTGCGCACATGAACATTGTGATAAAGAAATTCAGACGAGCAGAGCGACGCAATATCGCTCCCATCACGCTGCTCGGGAAGCGTTAAGGCCTCGCGACACGCCGTGTGCATTGCTTGCGGCTACATATACACTTGCCCAGGCGGGTGTCAACTTTGCTGTCGTGTGCGCGCGCGCCGATCCAAGTGACTCATCTCACGGAAGACTTGGCCCGGCCAGCAGATCGTCTCTAACCCGACTTGGCCGGACGAGAGACCCCGCGCCCTGGCTTGACCTGACGCTAGACTGTGCAGCCGTAATCCCAGGCGGTCCGCTACCTTGTCTCTCGGTCGGAGCGGCGCGATGTGGTCTTCACTTTCACTTTTGCCACGAAAGCTGCATTTGACTTACGCCTCGTAAGCACACAACGGACCATGTCACGTGTTGCAGTCATGAAGGAGCCGGAGCCCGTGGCCCAGGACCCCGCGGACGGCACGCCCGTGAAGGAGGTGGCGCCGTTCCTGCGCAGTCTTCGCCACATGCTGGACACCGAGAGCCTGCGCATCCTGTGCTGGACGCCCGATGGCAAGGCCTTCGAGATCCACGACATGGCCACCATGACGGGCTACGTGCTGCCCAAGTACTTCAAGCACCGCAAGTACGCCAGCTTCCAGCGGCAGCTCAACTACTTCCAGTTCCGCAAGTGGACCAAGTCGCGCGCCGTCGTGTGCACCTTCTCCAACCAGTTCTTCCAGCGCGACCAGCCCGCGCTCACTTGGTGCATCACGCGCAAGCGCGCGCTGTCCCCGGGCAAACACTCGTCGCCGCGCAGCAGCAAGTCGTCGGAGCTCGAGGCTCGGACTACGACGCCGACCCTGCAGTTCGCCAAGCAGCTCGAGTCAGCAGTCACGGTGCTGCCCTCGCAGCAGCTGGAAACGTTCGACGAGGACGCGTCGCTGGCCTGGATCGACGTGCTGTACCCAGAGCTGAAGCTCGACTTGCTGGAGGACGACCCGAGCTTAGCCGACTGCTTCTTCTCGGCGAAGCTGCTCGGGCTGTAAGCTGCACCAAGCTGCAGATTTATTTAACGGCGGCGGCCAACGTTTAGGCTCCAGACTGCACCAGGCGGGACGTCTTCGACTTTAGACGCCTACTACTTAACCAAGTACATGTACACGTACAACCATTTCTGCTTCTTGTTGAGTCCAGCCAGTCAGTACATGTACGACGCGAGGTGGCGGTCTCGCCCCCATGTCAAACCTGACTGCCCCACGCGACACATCGCGGTCCTGGGTCCTGTAAATCCAGGCAGCGCCGGGATGGATAGGCATCGAGATCCCCAGGCAAGGAGAGCAGTGCCTATGCCCCTGCCTCGTCGCGGGTTGACCGCCACAGTGGGATTATCGCCATAATTAAGTGGTGGCCGTAACGTCATCATGAGCGAGGCTAGCCAGCGGCCCAGCGGCATTTGCTCGAACAGCCTGCCGCCCTGAACCCCGAGAGGAAAGGAGATCGCTTGCTCGCTCGCTATGGTTCACTGCAGCGGCGTCATGGTGACTGTGTTTACGAGCCCTGAACGAGAGACCATGTTAATAATGCCATGTCATTATGTCGAGAAGCGCCACTGCTATGTGGTCGTCTGTAGCCGGGTCGTTCTGAGTCAGCAGATACTGAGTCGCGCCGCGCCACTCTTCGTCGGTCGGGCATTGATGAATGCTCGGCAGGCACTGCCCGGCATTGGCGAACGACGGGCGCACTGCTCCCGGTATACAGCTGCACGAGTGAGCCTCGGACCACCTGATGGGATGGAGAAGGAGAAGTGCTTCAATCCCATGCCCTTCTTGAATCGATGCGTGCCTCGCCAGCCGCTGAATACCTCGAAGCGATGAAGGTACCGAGAGCTCGATGGAGCTCCGTCACATCTGTCCTCGAGAAGGACCACCGATCATTAACGGCGACACCGTTGACTGCATAGGACAGCTCCCGTTTACAAGCATGTCCAAGTGCGTAGCGTCTCGGTGGGCCCTCGCTGTCTTTGTGTTGCATCTGCCAAAGCTACATTGAAATGTTCACTATTAATAAGCTCATTGTATATTGATGGAGCTCTGACTTTGCCTCACACGGACTACTTGCTCCAAATAAAATAACTTCACTCGTACACACAACGCACGCCACTCACAAATTGCTTTGGTCTCTCGGTTCACGCTTGTCGTGCGCGTCACAACGCAGCGTAGTTGAATGCGTGGTCGTGGAACGAAGGGTACGCCGCGTTGTCCAGCAGCGGCTCCAGCGACGAGTACAGCACGTCCACCCAGTCGAGCGACTCCTCCTCCAGCAGCTCGTCGCTTGTCGCCAGTGGCTCGTGGAACGTGATCTCCGACACCTCGCCGTACACGTTACCCAGGCCCAGCTCGTTGGCGAGCGAGTACGCGTCCGTGGGGGACGGAACGGACGCGCGACTGCCAGCCTCGCCCGACGGCAGCTTGATCACTATGGTCTTGGGCGCCTGACGCGTGAACTTTTTGGTGTTGGGAGACTTCTTGGCCACCACAGCGAGCTTTACACCGCTTGCGGTCTTCTTGGCGGCGCTGTCCACCGAGTGCACCGACTTCTTGCGAGTGATGCGCCAGGCCAGCGCCGGCTCGTCGCGCTGGAAGTTCTGGTTGGAGAAGGTGCACACGACGGCCTTGGACTTGGTCCATTTGCGGAAGTGGAAGTAGTTGAGCTGCCGCTGGAAGCTCGTATACTTGCCGTGCTTGAAGTACTTGGGCAGAACCTCTTTCATCATGGCGGCCATGTCGTGGATCTCGAAGGCTCTGCCGTCGGGCGTCCAGCGCAGGATGGCAGGGTTCTCCGAGTCGAGGATCATACGTAGACTCTTGAGGAACGGGGCCACCTCCTTGCAGTCTCCGATACGCGAGCTCATGTGGTTAATAGATCCGAAGTCTGATTTCGAGGGTGCTTTCTGAGGCACGTCGGACGCGATTTGCTTTGGGTTTGCGCGGGGCGGATCGCGCTGCTCGTGATCGGTCGAAGTGGGTCGTTCGAAGCAAATTGCTGAGTGGAGTGCCGTGGATCCCAGGCCCGTGTTGAAGTGGTACTCCAGACGTGGCGTCGCGTTTCTGGATGGGCCGTTTCCGAGCAGAGACGAGGCGGTTGACACACTGGCGGCAGGTTGAAGCTGTAGGCGGACAACTCCCATCAAATTTTGATTCAAAAGGAGGGTCTTCAGTGAAGGTCTCGGCACGGCGACCGTGCTTTTCGGCCTTGCACGTACAGTAGCTGGCGTCAGCGTCAGCGTCCCTTTCTCCTTGGCAAGTGCCCTGCTTCTCGACACCCGCCATGTAAATTTGCGCCGATGGCGTGAAGACCCGTGCCACTCTGTCGCCACTGCCGACCATGGCTGCAGCACTTCATTCATTCAAGCAGCAGCAGCGAGGGAAGCGCTACAGTACCTTTGTTTGCGGCCACCACATACAGCCTCGATACTCCATGACCGAGGCTCACTGCGGCGGCCCTGCATGGAGCTCGACGCTGCGTTGGACTCCAACTTGGAGAGGTGAGCCCGCATGTTGGAGGTACATGTATCATACCACTATCTGACGTTTAATGGTGTCCACGTGGACATCACTTCCAAGCAGCAAGATCTCTCCCCATAGAAATGGGGCTGCAGCAACGTCTCTCTCGTCGACAACGAGCAGGTCCCGTCGCGCCGCTCTCTGGATATCGCCGCCGCCCTGGGAGAATGCCACCGCGTCTATCAGCAGGAGCTTGATCGTGCAGGGTATTTGGCGGGAAATGGCGCTATCCTGGTTCTGAGATTCGAGGTCGCTTTGCAGCGGACCGCCACTCGCAGCCAGCTGTCGCCAGTCTGGTGGCGGCATCGGTCACAGCTCGGGAGGCGTCGACGCCACAAGGAGAGATGTCTGCATGCCTGGATTGGAGCTTACGGGCATGACTCACTCCCGCAAATCCGAGGCGCCCGCTCCGTTTCGGTTGGTTAGTTAGCCAGCTCTACAGTTCTACAGCAATGGTGCATTTTATCCCACGGACGCCGCAACTGTCGATCGTACAAAGTGGTAAGCTGGTGGGCGAGCGGAGGGCGACGTTTGTTCCAGAGATGAGATGATTATTTAGCCACTGTTGCTACATGTACTGCCGCTTTTTTTTTTATGAGCCCGAGTTTTTCTGGGCGTACTGACAAGTCTGATTGGCATCAGACGGTTGAAGTGCGAGCGATGCAAGCGACCACGAGTTGTGTATATGGTCAGTCAATGCACAAACAGTTCTTCTGTTGGGACCACCGGCGCTTGTCTTGCTATTCCCAGGGTAAATCTGACATTTGTAAAGTCTAGGAGCAAGCACGATGAGTGCTTTAACCTGCTTTTCAAACGCATTTCCGCCAGCGAAGTGGATGCCTTCAATCAGTACTGGTGACGAGCGGGCAACGATCCGATCCAGCGAGGGCTAACTGAGGCAATCTGCGCATTGATCTGTTTTTGGGCGGCCGACAGGATACCACCTTCCAACCCTCAACAGCATTTTGTACACTGGGCCTGCCAAAGAGTTTGGAAAACATTCGCTAGGGAAGAAGTTCCACGAGAGCTCCACAAACAAAATACTGCAACTCGCCTAGAGTGCCTCGTCGAATCTACAAGCTACAATGCACTTTGTTTCCTTGCAACAGATAAATTCTGTAAAACGAACCTCATTGAGAGTAGCTGCTGCTTAATAAGATAGCACAATACAAGGTACAGTATACATTTTGTTAGAAGCTTTCATCACCAAAGGGCCGACTGATTCAAGGCTTTCATTTCCGAGCAGGTATCATAATAAAACCGGTATGTACAAAGGATGTTAATATTGACGAGGCCGTCAGAATATATTCATACATGTACAACATCTAGATACTCAAATTAGCGACAATCCAATCCTAGGTGAGGTGAACGAGATGTACCAGTACATGTATTGGTTGCTACTTCTCCACTAATCTTATACCAGTACTTGCTAGCTGGAACGTAGGTTTTGGAGAATGCAGGCTCATTCTTCATCGTAAGCAATTCTGCCGAAAGGTGTGTATTGAAAAATCGGTGACGACAGATAAATGTAGACAGTCTCACCGATGCATCAGTGTGTCGTCAAAGTTGATGCTGCGTTCGACATGTTTGATGTGAGACGGATATTTCTGAGCAGCCTACAAGTTCTGGTTGAGCGTACGCACGTAAAGAGAACATTGGTCGTCTCAGTCTCAGGAGGTATTATACCGAATTGGTGTAGTTTGTCATTGTCAACACTAAAACAAATTTCATTTATAAAGGCATAGCTTTCGAACGCAACAGGAAGCGCTAATTCAAATTTGGTGCACAGCATGATAACGTGCTCTAGTAGAGTTAGAGGCTCCGTTTCTAGCTATAGCATAACGGGATGGGTCCAAACTTTACATGTTAATCAATACTGTAATACTTCGAAGTACTACGCTATAATAGTTTAAAGAAAAAATCAAATGCTTCAGCTACAACAAAGCCGTTTTTATCCCGGAAGCCTCGCATTTGAAAGCCTGCATTCATATTTCAGTGTATTGGGCTCACATGTACTAGTAGTACTACGTAGTATTCCTTTCCTTTACGTACTACTTCTAGCGCTCAAGCCGATTAACGACAAATAGAATATCACAACGGAGACGTGTTGTTGATCTCTTATTTTTGTTTTCAAATGTTCTTGCTACATGCTTGAGCCGACAGCTCACCCAGGCGAATTCCTGGGAATTACATATATCGCCAGGTTGCCAAACTGCATCCACCTTCTCTAGTCCCTGAGTTTGTTGTGGTTGGCGATGGTATCGGAATTGTCGCGAGTGGTCTTCTGCTCTTTGTTTTCGTGGATGCTCTTACGGACGTTGGCGCTGACACCCGATACGCTCAGCACGGCAACGACGACGATGATCAGGATCTTGGTTAGCTGCATGGTAGTTGCTTGAGTTGAAGCCTTGAACTGTTGTCTTGGGCGGGCTTGTTGCCTTGACGCGTTCAATCAAATAATGACACTCAGGGAAGCCCTGCCAGAGTGGCAGGACACTCAAACAGCGTAAAGGTTGATGCATACTGCTGTGTATCATGGGCTGTGTATCCAATCGGCGGAGATCATTTGAATCTTAAGCGCAACTGCCCTCTTGGCTGGCGATTATCGATCGATGGTGTGTCTGTACCATAAACTTGCATATGGTTGAGGTTTTCGCTGCAAATGGCGTCTGTCGTCCCAGTCGTATGCTTCAACTACATACTTGTCTATACATGTACATGCACTTTGAAGTTGAGCTCATGTAAAGGAGAAAGGAAAGACTTTGTTACACGTACAATCCTATCCATATATGGATGCTCTAGCATAGCGATATGTAAAAAAGAAGCACGTCGATGCTGCTATTATCGCATTTAGCAACCAAGAGGCCCTCGAGCGCGAACCTAGAAGACTAACCAGCGAACATTCAACCAGTAATAGAGTTGAAGTCGAGACCACAAGTATAAAAGGCTTACCGAGTTAATACCAATTACTGTTACTACCTTTTTAACTGTAGCAACCCGCCATGTTCACAGTTATCAAGTGTAAATGTAGCCATATATCAAGTCATTTAGGATCGGAAACGACGCAATTCTTATCATCAAGAACCGAGGAGAAGCGCTAGTTTCGCATGAATATTCTACAGCTAACGACGACACTAACTGCAGCACAGCATTCCTTTCTGTGCAGATAAGTTATCTGATAACTTAAGAAGGCCTGATCAGGAAGTTGACTGAGGAGCACAGCGATGTTGGAGACTGGAAATTGATTTGTGGTTAAGAAGGTAAAAGTGAGAATGAGAAAGATGTTGAGGCTCGACTCGAGCTCATGCACGAGGGCTTTTCCCTCGGGTCTCCTCTGTGGTGGATGCAATAGATCAAGTGACGACTGTACTTGTCCAGTAAGCTGTACTGGGTACGCTATCGTCTGTCCATCGTCCAGACTCGAACGAGTGTGCGTAATAACACATATCACTTTGCGTGCGTAAATATTTAGCTGCCGGTGGCTGTAAAACATTGCAGGATAATGCTTGTTTTGCATGTTGCAACACTCTCCCTCAAGCATGACTTGTGTGACGGAGTATGCAACGCAGGCGCTCAATAATGACACAATCAGTGGCTTTCGTTTTAAATGCCAGCAATTTGCTGCTGCGTTGGCTAGTACTCGACGTGGACGGCTTTGCTTATGATTGTGTCTGTGAGACAGAGAAGCAGACGCCACTGCAGAAGTGCGTTGGGCGATCCCGAATGCATCGTAGAGTGCGAGGTGCACAGGTACGGCACGAGGTCATACCCTTGATTATGCTGGGGTTTGAATAAGAGAGACCTTGAGTGAGCATTTAGTGTGTGTTTTCACTTCCAGATCTACCGGCTAGGGCGCGCGACTCTTCGGACTCAAGGCTAACTGGACAAGAAACACATACTGGGGGGTGGGTACGAGGAAGGCCTGAAACCCCTGGCCATACAATCTTCAAGTAGTTTGAGGAAACGGCAACCGGACGCGACCATGCAGGGACCGCAGGAGGCGCAGGGATCGGGACCCGGACGAGAGATGGCGGCGGCTTCTACGGATGCGGGAGCTACCCCCAATGAAGCGAGTGCGGCGAATGCGCAGCTAGACGAATGGACATCAGTGACCAGGACGAAAGCGCGCCCGCAAGGAGACACGACTCACGCCAAGACCACGGCAGGTAGCGCCGCGAAGGGAAACGGAGTCAACCAGGGAGGCAACAACAAGGCCTCGCCACAGAAGGCGCAGCGGAAGGCGAAGACCAATGGAAGTCAGCCGACTACAGCAACTGCGCAAGCAGGCGGCGCCGACCCAAATGACAGCGAAGCTGTATTCCTGCAGCTGCGGCGTTACCTCAGTCAAGGAGCAAAACAGGAGTACGTGTTACACACGGTGTTACGGCTGGGAGAACTTGCAGCCACCCGGCGTTTTCATCGCTGGGCAAGCAAGCACAAGCTGGACGAGCGTACTGAGGTTCAACTACGGGAGGAGTGGATTGACAAGCCGACTGCAGCACAAAGCGCAAAATACACGAACCTGACCAGTTATTGGGATTTGAGGAACTCAGAACATGGCAGAGAACTGTGGAAGATTATCTCTGGATGGGTGATTGCGGAAAACCTAGGACAACACGAAGTGGAGGTACGTCTCCTTTTTTGCCACCTAGAAGGAGTGCCAGAGCGGAGTGGGGCAACGCCATGCGTAACAAGGCACGGAGGCAACTACCTGGGGGCAGTCAGCAAGGGCTTGCACCAGGACAAGCCAATGGAGACTGAAGAACAACGACACATGAAGGCACTGTGCATCAAGCCAGCTGAGAGGGTGCTCGAGCTTCGCTAGAGGACAGCGGACGAAGATCGAGCACTAGTCACGATCATGACACACGAACTGGAGTTAGTAAGACCGCCCGCCTTCCTGATTCAATCTATGGATGCGGAAGAGTTGGCCATTTTTA
>AWVV02006323.1:0-11503 GCA_000500205.2 Phytophthora lateralis | reverse complement strand
TTTTCATGATACGAGATGACATCCGACCTCGTTCGAACCATAAAAACGACATATTTAGTAAAATCATTTCGCGTACATCTATTTGGGGAATGATTGGATGTTGCTGCTTCTACAGGTGAGTATGGTGGTCCACACAATGGCTCAAATATGTTCTTCGCGTCGCGAAAACAGGGAGAGAGCTGTAATCGTCGACCAAATATCGTGAAATTTCTACAATGCTATGAATAATCGACTGTACCCTTTGTCGCGTGCTTCCTCTTATCCAGGGTCGGATATTCCGCGGCTGCGTCGAAGACTTGAAGCGTTCTCGTGTAGGCGGATTGGGGAAGGTCAAGAGAGGTCGATAGAGTTCTTAAGTTGTCGCAAAAATAGAGCTTTCTTCTGAGGTTAGTTATGACAAGGGAATTCACGATTGACTAGAGAATACAAGCAGGTAGCATGCCAACCTAGCGCTTACGTATACGGTCGGAATCTGGTCCGGTAGGACATCATGAGGGCGGTCACCTCGAAAGGAGGTGACGCCCGGTCTTCAAAACACCACAGAGACTCAATAAAGACGCATGCCTCCCGTCCTGGAAGCTCCAGCCAAGTGCCACTCTCTTCCACAGGGAACGCTCCAGCAGCATCTTGAGTCATCTTTTCGAACAATCAGTACCTCTTACACCAGGGAATCGGAGCGGTCCGAGGAGGCCGGCGGGACAGGATCACAAAACCTAGGATTTAGCACGTGTCCTTCTGGCAAGCCGGTGAAATACCCGGTTTACGGGACACCTTTGATCATCAACGCTAGAGTGAAATGCCGACTGAATTCACTTCATGTCTATACTGGAATAGAACCACCGTTGCTGGTCTATCATAGTACTTCGCATTCGTGCAAAGTGTGCTGGCTCAACATGGATAGCCACGAGATGCGCTATAGATTGTATCAGTGCGCTTCCACGGCATGTAACGAAGATAGTGCCAAGTGTACATACTTGTTAAAGGAACTTGGCTGCGAAGCAACAGGTGTAAATGTCTTTTACATGACTGGAGTTCACCGATCGCCGTCGGTGTCGGCGTTGCATCGCCGCCTTGCCCTCACACATCGTATGAACGAAGAGATCGTGCGGTTGATTGACCTGAACTACACTCCAGCCAGCATTCAAAACGCTTTGATCGACCTGTTTTCCCTGACAAGTGCAACCCTGCCTAACTTGGAAAAATTCAAAACTTCGTGTACTACCACAAGAGGACCAATCTATAGAACACCTACCTAGTGGATGATATGGTGGATTTAGTTTGACAGAATCCATTCAACAACGCACTGGATGATGACAAAGCGTTTGCTTTCGGGTTTCCTCATGCAGGCAACGGGGATCCAATTATTGGAGAAAGCAGAGATGCTGCTCCATGCATGATAGCAGTATCGACTAAATCAATGATGCGTAACGCTGATCGATCTTCAAACCCATTCGTCTTTCACATGGACGCGACTTTTAAGTTAAATACTGTCGAATACCCTGTGTTTTGTGTGTGGATTATCCGACATTGCTCGTCATTTTCATCCTATGGCACTGTTCATTACATCTCAGCGAACCACTGTCCAGTACGAGCACGCGCTGATAGAGATCTCGGAAATGTTTGATACTATTGTTGGTCGGCCGTTGCGAATTGATTACTTTATGGTCGATGTAGAAGACGCGCAGTACAATGCATTCGTAGCAGCTCTTCTTTGCTTGTGATTTTGTAGAAGCTTGACCGGTCCTGTTTCATCTTTTCGATACGGGGAACTAAGGCATCGGGGACAGATCCACATCTCGTCGTAGCTGCAGAGTGCTGAACGAAGCTTGCACTGGAAATGTTGGCTGGAGTGTCGGGTGTGACAGGGGGCTGGCGAGATGGGAGATTTCCAGTACGAGGACCACGCTTGTTACGATCAATTCGCTCGCCAACAATGCCTGAAGAGCCCGAAATCGGGAACTTGGGGTCCTGGGTTTCTTTCATGAGCTCTTGCCGTCGTAGTTCTGGCAAAGCTAGCCAAGGTCTCCGCAGCGCAGTTCCACCTGATTTGAGCAACCATTCTCGGTCAGACTTCTTCCGCGCGGAGCAGGATAGCTCCAAACGCTTTCGAGCGTAGTTGCTTAGGAAGATAGACCCATCAGTAGCGGCAAATCTCCACACAGCCGAGTGCACAAGCATCCTAAAGAATCAGCCCCAAGCGGTCGAGTTTTGGAATACAGCAGTTTTTAATGTTGATAAGCTTTGCGCCCCCTGAGACGATAACGGTGCCGGCGTAGTAGCAGCCCTAGACGTCTTATGACTTGTCCAGTCAGGGATACAGTGCTTTGCATCTTCGATAACTTCGAATAGCCTCGCACTCTGATAATTATCTACTGGTTATAAATCACCACTGGGTATGCATTACGAAAAGTAGGCAACATTCGATACCATTTTCGAAAACTACCAATACCCTCGTAGTCTGATAATTATATACTGGTAATAAAATACCCTGGATATGTAATACCCAAAGTAGGCAACATTTGATACGCCAGATCCGCCTGTGAGCCCCTTGCTGTTCTGCACCACTGAGATCGCAGCCTTGGTCTCATCAAATAGCGCACAGCTTCGGCAGCACGTCGGAGATGCCGGCGTGGGCAGGTCTGGTCCCTACTGCGTCCAGTTGGGGGCGACGGCATCACACTCGCCGGCCGCATCTGGGTCCTGCTGGGCGCGGCGGAATCACACTCGCAGACCTTTCGGCCTAGTTGGTGATTTGGTTGGCGCCGTAGCAGCGCGCACCTACTTCTCGTTTTCTTTGTGTGTCTTACGCATGTAGCATTCAATACATTTTCAACTATGCATGCTGTCCAACTGTTTGCTGTAGCATCTGTCGATGCCTGTAGTCTATTGTTCATGGCATAGTCGAGGTATAACGACGTTTGGTAGATCGTTTACGTTTCCTCGAAAACAGGTATGGGTCACCCCGCACGGCTTTCACCGTGGCTCCGCTTTGCTCCAGCTCACACCGCCCGCGTGGGGCTCCGAGCCCATGTTGCTCCTTTTATGCATGTATACCGGGTATCACTGACATTGGTGTGGACCACCATCTCTGACCTGTGGCAGCAGACACTCCGGTAATCATTCCGGTGCCTCTTGAAACCTGCACCTCCATCCAGCAGCTGCAGTCCTGTTGCCACCAGCTGTGAATTTCGCGGTGTAAATGCGTCGTCGTGATAAATGTCGTTTGTCTTTCAAGGTGGGCCCACTGAATCGGAGGCCCTCACGTCAGGGAAAAACTATGGAGATCCAGCTTTCAGAGCTCGAGGTACCCAAAATGAAAATGGATACACAAACAGCAACCAACCATTTGCACTCTCATTCGTCTTATTCGTCAAGGACTGGCAAGTCAAAGAAACAGGGCAACGCAGACGCTGCTAAACCAGTGCAAGTCCAAATAGGGAGCGAGCTCTGTGCTCATCGATCTGATAAAAACAAGGTTGGCTTCGAAATCTTCTTCGGTGGTAGATTCGACGGCTGTGTAGTACAACTCCAGAAAATGGTCCGAGTCGACGGTGTTCTCAAACTTGTCTTGGCCATGCGCTGGGTTTGCAATTGCAACTTGCCCAAACACCGTTCGTGTTTTGGCCAATCCGTTGCGATTCATATGCCAGCGGCACACGAGAGAAGGAACACCAGGAAACACATGCTCGAGTGCGTTCATGAAACCAAGATCGAGATCTGTGATCAACACCGAAGGCTGGCGTACACCAGCGGAAGTCATAAGCTCTTGAAGCTGTCTTAAAGCCCAAACGAAGTCTTCTTCCTTCTCACCAGGAAGCCAGCACTTACTCGTTCCGCGTGCAGTCTGAACGCGATCTTCCGCACGACGCCCGCGAGTATTCTGAGTCTTGCGGTAGCTATCACACTGGTAATCTCGCTGTCGAATTACCTTGAGTTTGTTTTTCTTGTTGTGGGCTCTTGTCACATCGATACCCTTTGTTTTTATTCCACGAATAAAGAGCACCCTGAGCCACTTCAAAAGGACCATAGTCTTGTTCTGGCAGGGATGAATTGCAAATCTCGCGTTAGAGTTGGGTTGTACAGGAATCGCCGCTAAACTTGATGCGGGACTACTCGACATATTGGGGAATGAGCTGTCAGGCTAGTGGCTACGGCTGACATCTTGAAATACCTGCGATGAGGCACAGTGTCGTGTTTTCTTATGAATGGAAGAGCTGGATTTATTTGTAGGACAATAGTATACTTGATCAGGGAGGAGAACACATTTACATCTTTGAGGAACGGATGAATCTCCACACCGGACTTTGTACTGCTCTCACCAAAATAGTTCGGAAGCAGGTTGATCCATTTTCATTTTGGGTACCTGTATCCATTTTTATTTTTTGGGTACATCGAGCTCCGAAAGCTCGAACTCCATAGATTTTCCCCTCACGTCACCCCTCCGGGTATTTCCCCGGATATGGACCTGTCAGCTGAAATGTCCCGGAATGTGGACCTTTCCCCCAATGTGGACCTACGCCGCCCAGATTTAGGTGGCGCACACTACGTCAGTCACTCTTAGCAGCAAGGAGAGCGTAGTGGTCCGTTGGGCGCACGCCGCAGAAGCTAGCGGCGAAGGAGCGCCAAGAACAACACGGCATCCCCCACCATGTTGGTGAGCGCGTACTCGTCGGCGGCCACGTTGACCAGGGTGTTTCGTACGCTTGCATGACCATGAGCGCGGACACGGTGACCACCGACGAGTACGCGCTCGTGGTCATGCAGGCGACTGCGGCGTGCTAGTCAACGTGGCCGCCGACGAGTACGCGCTCACCAACATGGTGGGGGATGCCGTATTGTTCTTGGCGCTCCTTCGCCGCTAGCTTCTGCGGCGTGCGCCCAACGGACCACTACGCTCTCCTTGCTGCTAAGAGTGACTGACGTAGTGTGCGCCACCTAAATCTGGGCGGCGTAGGTCCACATTGGGGGAAAGGTCCACATTCCGGGACATTTCAGCTGACAGGTCCATATCCGGGGAAATACCCCACCCCTCCTGCCAACGAGGATAGGGCTCGGATAGGCTATCCTAGATACGCTGAGGTTATTATTAATAATAAAGAGAGCTCAGTGAGCTGCTCACCCCTCCAGCTGTAAAATCGCGCTGGCAGCGACAACAGCTGAAGACCAAGATGGTCTCGCATCCTAACGTGTTGCATTCAATGCATTGATACTGTAGATCAGAGTCTCCCGTTTCTGGTGTTCCGACTGCAGCGCCATCGATCATACATGGCGTGCCTTCCATTTGACAGGTGAGAACGTGACCGCTGGCATCGCATGTCGTGTACCATTGATCGCTCTTCGGGCTTTGCCAAGCTTTCGCGGCTCGACCAGAAGTCAGCACCCGGTTGTCTCGAAGATGCGTTCTGGTCGACCTCCAACGTCACGCAGCCTGAATGCTGTTAATACGTGTACCGGTATGGTATATGCACATTGCACATTGTATTGTGAATCTTCCATCTGGTCTACGTGTAGCTTCAAGAGTCACGCAGCTCTTGCTGTCCGACGACAAAGAACAGAAGATGGCGCGTGAAATCCGGCCATTTTCTGCAAATATGACTAGGCGAACTTCCGTGATTCCGGCTGGCGCGTCGCTAGTCATCAGAGTCTCTGATGCCAAGACGCCGCGTAGGCCCGTGGATCAAGAAGCTGCGACTGCACCGCGGCCCCTCCTTTCCCTAGCAGGCTCAGCTCCGAGGAAGATCCTCCTCTGGTCGGTGCGGTTTGGAACTGCAACACGGGTTTTCTCCCTCATTCCTAAATTCGCATCCGCCTTTGCAAGACTCTGATACAAGCAACGAACAATGGTCGCCATCTTCCTTAAAACCGCGGCGATTGCCGTCGTTGTGCTCGCCGCCACCGCCGAGGCGCACAATAAGATGACCCTACCGCTGCCGACGTGGCCCAGCGGGTTCTACTCGCAGAACCTTCCGTCCGGCACGATCGACCCCGCCACCGTGCTGCCCGTGCCGAGCGGCATGTCGTACAACATCGATTCGACTTCCAACACAAAGGCCTACTGGACGGCCTTCAACGCCAGCACGTACAAGACGCTCAAGGAGCTGGCGTGGGATTCTCAGACACTGGCCGACGGCGCGTCGAACGAGTGCGGCTTCTCGGTCGTGGACGGTACGGCTCAGGACCTGCCCACTGAGGTGCAATGGGACTTCTTCACGGCTTCCCACCAGGGCCCGTGCGAGGTATGGTGCGACGACACGCTCGTGTTCGAGAACTGGAACTGCGCCGTGGACTACCCGGAGACACCCGCTAACCTGCCGTACGACAAGGCCAAGTGCGCCAGCTCGTCGGTGCTTACCTCCTACTGGATCGCGCTGCACACGACTCCGTGGCAGGTGTACACCAACTGCGCGCCTCTGACGGGCGGCTCGGCCGCGACCAAATCGAGCACGAGCACCACCACGAGCAGCTCGAGCGGCACAACGGAGACCACCCCGGTCGCCACGACCAAGACGCCTTCTGCGACGTCGTCTACCAAGACGTCTGCTCCTGCCGCCACCGCGGCTACCCCTACAGCCACTACGGCTACCCCCACAGCCACCACTGCTACGCAGACGACGGCCACCTCGACCGAGGCTAGCGCTGAGCAGGGGTCTAGCACAAGTGATGGGGCCAGCACCGACGCTGAGGCTGGGACGGAGGCCCCAGCTGCCTCGACCGACAAGTGCTCAGTTCGCCGTCGTCGCCACTAAATATGTTGCCCCCCAGCAACACTTCATGTTGGACAACAGTTTGGTGTCGTGTATGTGTAAGCGAGAAACAACCTCTTAGAGCGAAATGGAATATACCCACTCCCGTTTTGCGTCGTGTCGAGACTTGTTGAGTTGGTGGTGCGTCTCGATTAACCAAGCATTGATATGCTTGGAGTCGTTTAGTCGCGGCGCCATTTGGAGCGATCGATTAACCGACACATATAGTCGAACACCAGAGAGCAATGCATTGGTGGCCCCCGGGCGCACCTTGTATGATCCATGTCAATAGTCGATAGAGAACGAACTCAACCCTCCCATCGTGCTACTTATCTTATCTCTAGCAGGAAGCGTGCCCGCTCGGCAAGGGAGTATGGATCTCGCGATGGGGTCGAGAAGCCGAAACGATCTTGAATCGTCTTTGTCAGGAACTTCCTTTACGTTGCACACCCGGACCAGTGGAAAGCGGTTCCACAGTGGCACCTTTACGAATTCGTCACGGCATCGGGCATGGGGAGCGGCAACAACAACGGGACGACTTCCCCGCCTCAAACCCGTCTGGTGCTCCGATAACATGTCATGTGAATCAATCACCCATTTCAGCAACGACTGCAGCATTGAGCGCGTTCCTTTTGAATCGAGGACCGTTTTTGCGTTCCAGCCGTCCGCAGCGCCGTTACCTAGTCCCGCCCCTCTCCTACACGAGCTGAGACTTGATCGAGTTGCTTTTACCGACTGCTGTCCCCATCGGGGATCTTGTCATTCTGCAGTTTCCACCGCTGATCCTGTCATTCTGCAAGTCTCCACTTATCTACTAAAAGCTCCCAAACTTCGAATCGAGATGGTGGTCACCTGCGCTCGCGTTTGTGCGGTGGCGGTGGCGCTCATGGCCGCATCGGCCGATGCGCACAGTAAGATGTCGCTGCCCAAGCCCACTTGGATCTACGAGGGTGGCACCAACACTCCGGCAGGCACAATCGACAGCTCCAACGTGCTGCCTGCGCCCGCCGGAATGGGCTACGAGGCAGATCCGCTGTCCAACGCGGAGGCGTACTGGACTGCTTTCAACGCCAGCAAGTACACCTCTCTCAAGGACCTTGTTTGGAAGAACGAGGTGGTGAACACCGACTCGATCTATGGCACCGCCACCATCGAGTGCGGCTTCTCGTGGACCAACGGCACGGCGCGCGACTTGCCCGACGAGGTGCAATGGGACAAACTCACCACAGGCCACGACGGCCCGTGCGAGATCTGGTGTGACGACACACTAGCGTTCTCGGACCAGAACTGCGCTGTCAACTACCCGGACACCCCGGCCAGCTTCCCGTACGACAAGGCGGCGTGTGAAGGCAAGTCGATGTTGACGTCCATATGGCTGGCGGTGCACAGCCCGCCATGGCAAGTGTTCACCAACTGCGCCCCACTTTCGGGTGCCACGTCAACCAGCTCGACTACTACAACGGCGACTACTGCTACGACAACGCCCACGACGACGACCTCTACCACCACAAAGGCCTCTGTCACCTCGACAGCTTCCTCGAATGGTGGTGGGGCTTCCTCGGAGGGGGCTAGTACTGCCGCTGACTACGACACGGCCTCGGCATCCTCGAAGGGGACGGAGGCCTCGACAACTTCGGCCTCTGCCGATGTGGCTACTACAGAGACGGAGGCACCGGTAACTACCACAGCCACCTCCACCACGTCGCCTTCGACGACGACAACGTCGACAGCTAAGTGCTCGCGCCGTCGCAGTTAATCTGTTTGTAGGTTTTTGGAGGAACCCTCGTCAGTAGACCAAATGATGTTTGGATGCGTAACTTGATGTTGAGTCGAATACAGAGTTTGTAAGACCACCCGAATGTTGGAACACTGGTTGCACACCCGGAAGGCTCGTGCCAATGCAGCGTACCCGAGCGGTGACTGCTGGCTCGTGATGTTCCACTGTCGAAGCCTGCTGTTCTAGCGGCGTGGTCTCCTACCAGGCGGTGGATGACCAAGCAGGTCTTTAGGTCTGACTGCTGCTGGTCTAGCGTCCAAGCGACGTCAAACTTACAAATGCACTCCCAAAGACTGACAGCAGGCGCGCAGTTGTCGCGTTGGTTAGCGGCGAAGTCTCATGAGTTACGTCTGCTTTGCTCTATTATACCAGCAACGAATTCGTCGAAAAATGAAATCTTGTAGACGGACAATCTGTTGGGATACATGTGTTGAGATTGCCTCAAGTCTCATCGACGCTCATCAAGGTGCTGGTGGGACGCCGTCACGCTGCCTATATTGGCGGCCGAGCATCGATCAAAATGATCTCCGACGAGCTTCGGTACCAACGAGCGGTGGGCGAGATAAAAATGATGTCACCACCATGTCATGAACGCTGGATCGGGCTTGATCTGATCGGCTTCCAGCTGATGCGCCAAAATGCACCTTGTCTATAGTAAATGTATGCCGTCCGTCGGTTCGGCGGGGACGGCACGCGCTGCTAGGATCCACCTCTGCTGCTCGTGGCAGAGGTCTGAAGATGGCCAGCTCTGCTTCAGGTCTCACTTTCCAATTTCCGCGAACCAACTCAAGTTCTTCAGCTCGTCCAAGCAACGACTTCAGAATGGTCGCCTCTTTGTCTACGAGCCTCGCCATCCTGGTTGCAGCTGGTTCAGCAGCTTCCGTTAACGCGCACAGCAATATGATCCTGCCGCTGCCTACGTGGCCAGTGTCGTGGAGCGCCAACAGCCCGTCGGGACTGATCGAGGGTGACACCTATCTCCCAGTTCCCGATGGCATGTCGTACACGACGGACCCGTACGACAACACGGAGGCCTACTGGACCGCCTTCAATTCCAGCAACTACACGTCGCTGCTGGTGTTGGCAAAAGAAACGCAGGTTCTTCAAACCATGAGTACATTCGGGACGGCCACCGCAGAGTGCGGCTTCTCGCTTGCCAACGGCACAGCGCGTGACCTCCCGGCTGAAGTCGAGTGGAACCAGCTGACGTCCTCCCACGAAGGCCCATGCGAGGTCTGGTGCGATAACACGCTTGTGTTCGAAGACTGGAACTGCGCTCTGGACTACACGAGCGACCCAGCCAAACTGCCCTACGACGCTAGCAAGTGCGAGGGTGCGTCCATGCTAACGTCCATTTGGCTGGCACTGCACGCACTCCCGTGGCAGGTGTACACGAACTGTGCCCCGCTGACCGGAGACCTCAGCAGCTCCGTGGACGCCTCGGCTGTCGGTGAAGAGTCCTCCTCGACGACGTCGACTGCAACGACGACTAGTGCTTCAACTGCGGCGGATGCCAGCTTCACCAATGACTATGCAACATCGGAAGACGCTTCGGCCTCGGCCTCCACTACGTCAAGCACGACTACTACCAGATCCATGTCTGCCTCTACTGCTTCGGAGAGCAGTGCAGCACCGACAAGCAGCGCCACAACCGCCTCGGACGACACATCGACCTCCACGGATGCTTCGACCACTGCCACCATTACTACGACCACGGCCCCCACTGCCACTACGGCCGCTCCGACTGCAACGAGCGCCACCTCGTCGGACAAGTGCTCGGTTCGCCGTCGCCGCCGCGACTAACTGGAGCGCGATTGATGTGCACGTTACCGGTCCTTTGTGAAACTACATCTACGTGTTTGTGCAGTGAGTTATGGAGCAAGTCCGCTATAATACCTGAGAAGTATTATAAATGCATGCTTTCTTGCTCGTCCGTCAATTCTTGTCCTCCAGTACAAATCCCAGTAGATGGTTCCTATAGTCGAAGCTGCACATATGGGCCAGCCAACATTATTGCACAACAATGTGCGTGAGTAGTGAACGGATCTACATCTAATAACCTTCTAGAATTTATAGGACAGGAGGTACAACGTCACAATATGGAGATGAGCAAAGGTACTGAGCTAAAACTCTAGCAAGATGCGTTTGACCAATCACGCTCGAGTGAATCGATTTTGAAAATTGGCGCCCATTTTGGCGATCTTCGGCAACGGATTGCCCTCATATCCACATTTACAGACCCAAGCACAAGCTCCAACCAATTCTCCGAGTCCTTCATGCCCTCCCTCCCCGCCACCCCATTCAAGGTCTCCGACTCACCTGGTTGACGTCGCCAGCCCTGTCGTACACGGACATCGCGAACTGGGCCGTATCGACAACGCCTCATCGCATCACGAGACGCGTTCGAGTGGAAAAGTTGCCGCCGAACACAACTGCGAGGATCCAACCAATGGACCAAGGTATTATTCTTCGCATCAAAAGGTATACAGATTTCGCCCACTAACTTGCACACACGGTCTGTATACCCCTTTAAAAGCATTATGAGTGTATTTATCTGTTTCAGGAAGTTAGGGAGGTGATTGGGAGGTCCGAATTTCAAATCTCCCGCCCAAAGATTCACAACTCAAAAAAAGATCAAGATCCCGACACCAAGATGAAGCAGACCAAGGGCAAGTGGCTCACCATCGAGGAGAAGTGACAAATTATCGTCGAGCACCGGCGCACTCAAACCGCCCCATTACTGGCAGACCTGGCGCGTTGGTCCAAGTCGGCATTCAAGCTCTCCCAGCCGCCGTCAAGGTCCATCATCCGCAATATTCTCCGCGGTGCGGCGGCCATCGAAAAAAACGAGGCGGTGCCACTACGCTGAAGGGTTGTAGTGGGCGCCAGGCATTCAGCTGGGTTGCCGCAGCTGCAGCAGCCTCTGAGCAAGGCAAGTCAAGGGATATCCAGTTCTGGCGACTGGCGAGAAGTTAGTCGCTGA